>JBBPKR010000508.1:0-10010 GCA_038089375.1 Pseudoaustroboletus valens | reverse complement strand
CCGCTGTCGTCTACAGCCGTCGCTCACATCAGTGAGAGAAGGGTACCGCTTGACGCCGTAACCCCTTGGTACATCACTTGACACTACTGGTCGTGTCACATGTTACGCGTGACGGTCACACGTAACAGCAGCCCAAAAATGACTTCTGTGAGGCATGTATAAAGGTGAAAATCACACACCATCCATTTTCCAAGGAATCTACCACACGTGCTACCAAGTATGGAGAACGGATTCACACTGATGTATGGGGTCCAGCCCAAGTCAAGTCAAAAGGAGGAAAAGTATACTACATATCCTTCACTGATGACTACTCTCGTGAAACGACCGTTGTATTTCTCCGGAAGAAGAGTGCAGCCTTTCAGGCCATAGTGGACCATATTGCCTACTTGGAGAAACAGCACAATCATATCTGCATCAAAGCTGTTTGCTCAGATTGAGGTGGCAAGTACCTGAGCGAGAATGCCCAAAAATACTTCTCTAATCAAGGCATCCACCATGAGCTCACTACACATGACTCTCCACAACAAAATGGAGTCGCTGAATGGGTCAATTGGACACTGGTGGAACATGCTCATGCAATGCTTGCTGGTGCAGATCTGCCTAAATTTCTATGGGCTGAGGCTATCCACCATGCCACATATCTAAAGAACAGGTCACCCATGAGTGCATTAGTTGATAAAACACCATATGTGGCAATTCACCAGCATAAACCCAACCTATCTGACCTCCGTCGTTTTGGTTGTACTGCATATGTGAAATACAAGCACGCTGGGAAACTAGACAAACAGGTAAAAGCAGGAAAATTTGTAGGCTATGATGGTCAAAGCAAGGGCTATCATATTTACTGGCCAGACACTCACTGCATTTCGATCAAGCAGAACATTACTTTTACTCCAGACTGCCATACACTCTTGGAAAATTCTGGTGGTGTCCAGTTCGAGGGGAAGTGTGAGGACAATATTGTCCCGAACACCACCTCAACAACTTTTCTCACCCAGCGAAATCCAGTCACTCTGCCTGCTACAACCATTGTTCAGCCGATAGCACCAGTGATTGCACCTGCACCTGCCCAACCTCAGCCTCCTGTCAATCCGAACCCACAACCCAAGCCAACTTGACAAACTTGAGATGTGGCCTTTCCACTTGGATACTATGCATGAAACACTTTTGATCATTAGGAACACATCAACGCATTATGGGACATTACAAATGAAACAGTTGATGACCACATACCTGAACCATTTGAGTGAGCAAATGAATATGCCATCACAACTATCCTAGACGACTCACTGACAGTCAATGAGGCACCCAATGGACCTGATGCAGATGAGTGGAGAAAGGCAATGAAAGTTGAGATGGATGTGATCGAGAAATTAGGCACATGGGACATCGTTAAACCACCCTCCAATGCCAACATCATCAACTCACATTTCATATTCAAAATCAAATGAAATGAAAATGGGAAAATTGCCCAATACAAGGCATGCCTAGTTGCAAACGGAAACTGTCAATGTGAAGGAATTGACTACAATGAAACCTATGCTGCTGTTGCAGAGCTCCCTTCAGTACGAGCAGTACTTGCCAATGCCACCAGTCAAGACTGGGAAATTCACCAAGTCGATATCAAGAATGCATACTTGAATGCAACACTTACAGAAGATGTGTACATGCAACCACCACCAGGCTACCTATCACCTGACCAAAAAGGCATGGTCTGCAAGCTCAAACAATCACTCTACAGCCTTAAGCAAGCTGGTTTTGAGTGGTATGAAACACTTGTAGATTATTTCATCCAGATTGGCTTTACCCGCACATCCACTGATCACGCTGTCTTTTATTACCACCCATCTGCCACATCTGACATCACATCAGTCATATCAGTATCAACTGACAACATGGCAATCACAGCAGACACCATCAACACAATAAACTAGGTCAAGAACAAGTTCAAGGAGAGATTTGAGATTAGCAACCTTGGTGAAATAAAATGGTTGCTTGGCTTCCGGATTACCTATGACAAACACACCCAATCACTTCCCATGTCACAGGACACCTACATCGACAACCTTGCTGAATGTTTTGGACTTGCTGACGCTGCTCCAATATCCACTCCTCTTGAACCCGGGATTATACTATCCATAGACCAGTCACCAGCGACACCATCCCAAATCGCTGACATGCAAAATGTCCCATACTGTGAGCTTGTTGGGTCATTTGCCTGGACAGCACTTAGAACCCATCCCGACATTGCATTTGCTGCATCGACACTTTCTCAATTCCTTCAGAACCCCAGTTGCACCCATTGGCAAGCCGGAAAACAAATCATCCAATACTTGAAAGCCACTCAAGATTACATGATCAACGTGTCCGATTCAAACGAGGGCATTATTGCATTCATTGATGCTGATTGGGGCTCACAATCACACTGGCATTCAATCTCAGGCCATGTCATATCACTAGCTGGCATGCCAATCATGTGGGGATCTCGCAAACAGAGTATTGTTGCATTGTCAACAGTTGAAGCTGAGTATGTTGCCATGACAAGCGCGCTCAAGGACGTGCTATGGCTCCGCAATCTTCTCTCGAAAATCTGCGAACCCATGGACACACCCACATACATGCTATGCAACAACCAAGGAGCAATTGAACTCATCAAGAACAACCAATTCCATCCGCGCACGAAGCACATAGACATCCGATACCATTTTATATGTGACGCCATACATAATGAACAGGTTACAATCATTTACTGTCACATGGATCTTAACATTCCGGACCTACTCACAAAGTCATTACTGCACCCCAAACTTATGAAGCTTGTCGAGCTACTCGGGCTATGTTAGGCTTGAGGGGGAGTGTTAGATATATTACTGCACATGCTCCATTACTGGCACTTACTCATATTTTTCTTCACATGGACACCTTAGTCTCATTTCATATACGACGACTGAGGTGAGTTAACAGCTATGCTACACTTAGAACCACGATCACTAACATACCATAGTCCATTTGTTATTTTAGTCATGACTGATGGCATAAACTCAACAGTAACAATATTGTGTGATATTGGGGATTTCAGGGATCTTTATTTAGTGAGCCACCAAAGCAGTAATATTACTTGGAGTTTCCAGTTGAAGTACCAGATGTGTAAACTTCCTAACCTATATCAAAAATTTATTCCATGGCAAATTCTTAGTCTTACTTGATATATATTGCATTTGTGTTATTTAATGGTGCAAAGTCTAAATCTTCTGCATCCACATTCTGTGTGTACAATGAGTCCAAATATTATAACTAGTTAAAATCTTCCACATTCATTTTCTGCATGTACAGTGACTCCAGATGTTGTGGATAATCTAAATTTTCCATACTTGTGTCCAGCATGTATAATTACTCCAAATGTTGTAAGTCATTCAGCAACATGGGCAATTTGAAATGTATGGGTATACTATAATCCTATGGAACCTTGCTTGTAGTCAAATCCAACAGTGTAATCAAGAGGATTCCATGATCATTACTACTAATAGGCATACAGATATCACTGGCAGAATTCATTAACCAGTGCTAATATACCATATACAGGCAAGGACTACATGCGTTCTGGCTGCATGGCAGCTGAGTGGTGATGAGCACCAAAAGTTTTTCTAGAATGGAATGAGAACATGAACAGACACAAATTTAAGACTCACTGGTTCCACCATTGAAACAGTTCTTCAATCACTTGTGTTCTGGCTTGTGATCTTGGCTTCTCAAACCAGTCAACTATGTTGTCATAAAATAGTCCATAGTTGAAGACATTGTCCATGAGGTCCCATGAGGTGTTGCTGAACAGGGCAAAATGAAGCTACAACTCTTTTATTCAGAACTGTGATCAATGTCACAACAATACTTACCTGGACAGCAATATATGCAATTGTACAATGCTGGACTGACTACATCTTGAGCAAACCTGCAACATCACAACAAGGGCGAATGAGATGGTAAGGACTGCAGGCCCTATTACTGGCACATGGCTGTCCAGAATCATGTTCAAGTTCGTTCTCTACTTCCTGATGAGCAGAGCTGGGAGATGTAAAGACACAACAGAATGCCTATAAGTGTAGTACTATTAGAAGATTGATTGTGACTCAATGGGCATGATCCACATACCCTAATGAGCAGTTCACCCTTGAATAAACTGCTTGATAGGTGTTGTGCATTGTACTGCCCTTGTATGTACAGAAATGATGGCCACATGTATGCTGTCACTGGATAGTCTGGATGGTTCATCCAGATAGCATTGTGGATGCTTAAAAAAATCTTACTAGATAGGGAGGCAATTATAGTAAGAGGAGAGAGACATATGCAGGGTCCAGCCAATTGTAATCAACTGGACACATGAGTCCACCTATAACCTCATGGTAGAAACCCCTCATTTGCTTGTCCTTGGCAGAAATAAGAGGGGTAGGGTGAGGGTTTAATCAGAAGGGAACTGATTGCTTTAGCAAATTTGTGTCATCACTGCATGCAGCATCAGTGCCTTTCTTCAACTATTACATATAAGTGAATGTGAGATAGATTTGGATGAAACTCAGTGATTGCTTACCTCTTGACAGACAAAAGCCATCTCATTCTTATTGGCTTCCACTGCTTGGATGAGCTTTGTGACTGATGGGCACCATTAAATGAGTTGTTTATAGAAGCAAAAATTTCATTGCTGCCTAGTATCATACATATTTGGTAAGTAGCTGAATGCCAACCAGAAATGTACTTACTTCTTGGTTGCTTCAACAAGCTCCATCTCATCTTCATTGTCAACCTCCAAGAGATGCTGATCATATTCCTCAATTAGGTTGTTGACTGGTTCAATTAAATTGACAAGTTGACAGATAGCTTACCTCTTGCACACATATGAATGGATACTATGAATGCATCAGACATGAGATAGACAGAATGAAAAGTGAAAGCAAACAGTTTTTTAGCAAATTTGCCCAGAAGCCTTGCATTCTCTTGTTTGAGTGCAAGAATGCACCTCTTCAGCACACTGGGACATATTTCTTGGGCCAGGAGATCAGACATAACTTATAAGGGTGAGTGGCAAACTTGCCTCCAGTACTCTCATGTACTTTTCAACTCCAACAGTTGGAAGATCCGGTACAATGATTCACACACTTGGCTTGGAGCTTCTGAGATGAACCTGAAGATGATCAAAGATTAGTGATAGGCCTGAGTCATCAACAAACAAAAACAAATGTAGAAAAAGGAAAAGTGTAGTTGTATCTTCATCATTGTCAGGGGCATTTTATGTTCCGAAAATGCTATATGCAACCAAGACAATGTAACTATGATCAGTTGCAAATATTTGTGCCTGTGGATGGTTAGGAGATCTTCTAAGAAAAGAAAAGAAGGCATTACCACTACATAGATCAAAATTGATCTAGTATATCATGCAGGGTAAATACGAGCTATAAAAAGTTTGAGTTAGTCAGGGAAGACAGAGTTATACTGTAAGCTCAATGGTAATCCAAAGAACTGGTGTACCAGGACCACTGCTGAGTACTACAGTATGTTGATGATACCATCTTTTGTGGCCCCTTAAAAGCTATGATTGACAAAATCAAAGCTGCTTTTATGAAAAAGTGGGAATGCCATGATTTAGAAGATGCTACTGAGTTCCTCCAGATGAACATCCATCAAAAGGGAAAGCATATTGCCCTTGAACAATGCACTTACTTAAAGAAAGTACTTGAGCAATGCGGAATGATCAACACTAAGCCCACTCATACCCCTCTACCTCAGGGTTATCACCCAGAGAAAAACCTATCAAAGGTTAATCTTGCTTTACGGATGTGTTATCAGCAGATCATTGGTTCCCTACTCTATCTTATAATCAGAACTAGACCAGACATATCCTATGCAGTTACACAACTTGCTAAAATGTCAGCCAACCCATCTCAAGAGTATCTAGATAAAGCTCTATATATTTGCTGATATCTAGTAGGCACACAAGACTATGAATTAGTCTATGATGGTTCTTCTGGTACTGGCCTTTTGAGCATCACTGATGCTGACTGGGGCCAAGATAAAATAACCAGTCATTCTCAAACTGGCTTCATGCTTAAGCTGGCCAATTGTGTTTTTCTGTGAAATTCACATTTACAAAAAACCACTGCTCTGTCTTCTACTGAAGCAGAATACATGGCTTTGAGCAATTGTTCTCACCAAGTCATTTGGATCAAACAGATGATGGAAGAACTAGGATATCAGCTGAAATCCATTCCAATCTGTGGTGACAACCAAGGATCACTTTTTATTGCACAAAACCCTGTCACTGACAAAAGATCCAAACATATTCACATTAAATACCACTATATCAGAGATGTAGTCACTGATCGTGAAGTTGAACTGTTCTATATCGCTGGAGATGACAATCCTGCTGATATGTTCACTATTTCTGTTGTGAATCGGTTGATTTTTACCTAGCTTAATCATGTGACTGGTCTAGGCCCTTATCTCTTATCGTTCACGTGTACTTAATCTCCGTCATCTTCTCTTCTTTTCACACAATCGTGAGAATCATATATCCATGTATAGTAGTCCTTATCATAGATAGTACCTGACACAGCATGGTCTGTGTGCAGCATGTAGTAGTATAAATATGAATGACATCCAACTAGACAAATGAGTTTTGTTCTTATTGGGATTCCCCTGACGAGTGTGCCTCATCCCCTGTTGCATCCTATCGACTTGAAGAGTAGATCCTGGACTAGATCATCTTAGGGTCACCTTCAAAGAACAAAACTACCAAAGTCTACTACCTACTCTCCCTGTGACTGGGTTACATTGCAACACCACTTTTCACTAACTCTCACCACTCCCATTTTATTGTATCCTTGCCACCTCACAAGCATCACCCTTTGCATTCGTGCACACCCAGACACCAGGGTTAAGGTGGTCAGTCTATACCATTATAGTTAATGGCGCAGAAAGCAACTGCGATCTCAACTGCTGTGTACAAGGAGTGACTCTCCTGCAAACAAGTTCGCTTTGTCAGGGATTAGGCCTCATTCGAGAGGACCCGCCTGACTGCTTGTACCTTCATTTCCTACAGGTGAATACAGTATAGTTGGTTGCCATACAACCTACTGAGGTATATATTTCCTACATAGATTCCTCCTCCAAGGTTGGAGATAAGACTGTTGTATCTGAAAATGTCACCACCAATCACCTGGGCTTGGGAAGGCAGTGGTCTGACAGTCTCAAAGTCGGGCAACCTCAGGTATGTATCATCCTATTTTGTATGCCCATTATACTAACAGATAAAAGACTCTTTGACATGGCTTCAGGGAGTTGATAACCAACATCAGCACTCCTCCAATCCAGCATTCCCTTCAATCAGTCAAGTGCCATTTTTCCCAGTCTCAGCTTGATGTCTTCAACTCCCAAACCATAATCTCTGCAGAGGCTTCAAAGAGTCCAGGTATTGTCCATCAAGTCACAGAGGCAAGTATTCACATGTTAGTTTTCGTCATGCTCTGATATTTTGCAAAAGAAGTCCCCTCTTCCTGGCAGCCATAATTGACCATTCCTTAAAAGGCAGCAATGTAGTGATTATTTGGTTGATTCTCTACCTCAGGTGTGTATTCTGTGTGCTTCATAAGCTTTGCAAGACCTAGCTTTATAATAAATATTTTGTAGACTTCATATCATACCAAGGGAGGAGATCCAATGCTTGGGCTGATCAACTCGAGCGCTCTATATTAAACAGGCTCTATGCTACATGCTCCTAAGTGGCATTGCCTTTGAGCTCCATTCAATTTCAATGTGAACCCAGTCACCTTCCAAATGGATAGCCTGGAGGGGACAATGAAGGTATTGTAGAAAGATACAAAGGCTGTGCTGGCAAAGCAAACAGAGATTCTAACAGAGATTCTGGGTGTATTGCATGAAGGTTTGAACACAAAGAATGGTACGAGTCCAATCACCTCTCATATGGATCACTTGGAAGGAGTGATGAAGATGTTGTAGGAAGATGTGAAGGCTGTGCTGGAGAAGTAAAGTAAGGTTCTAACAGAGGCTCTGGGCACATTGTGTGAAGGAAACTAATTCTATATGATCATACTTGTAAAATACACCTGTATGCTTTCAGTCAAAATCATATTCTATTGCTTGAGCATATCCTATGGTATGGCCAGTAACAAACATCTTCTCTTACCATCATGTTCCACAGGTAAACTGGCAAGTATCCAAACTCCAACACATACCCGTGCCCATTAATCCACAGATCTCATGTTTCATGAGTATATCCAATGGGTATATACATAAGTATGTACCTGTCAGGGGTCTTACCACAGGTCAATGTCAGCGATATGACACAAACATCGACATGCATGCTCCAACAGTGATGTTAGATCACACATGTTGACATAGGTGTGTGAATGGACACTTTTGGGCTGGTGTGGCATTGTTAAACACATTGTGGTCATCATAGAGAACAGAAGCAGCAGGAGAAGGCGAAGCCTGGGTTGCAAGGGCAATGAGAGGGTATTGGTAAGCTTGTTTGGGCCATCAATAAGCAAAGCAGTGTCATTGGACACACTAGAGAGCTCATTTGGGGCGAAAAAATTGATGGTATTGTTTGACAAATTGACTGCATGAAAAACATCATTGCCAGCAGCCATAGGGGTGCTCTGGATGTCAAGACAAGTGGTGAGGGATGGCTTGATGCCATTTTTGTTGCATGAATTGAGCAGGGCAAGTGGAGTAGTGACAGTGTCGAGTGTGTGCACTATTGGCACTGGACTCAATGCCCATGCACCACACAAGTGAAAGGGCACAGTGAGGGTACAATTGTGTGCAAATGTCGATATGTGCACTCTAATGATAACATTGGAGTGCATACATCAACATAGGCACATGAGTAGCAACAATAGAGGTGGAAGGAGCACTTGTGATGGTTGTTGACTGGCGTGTGTAATTGACAACAGCAGGAGAAGGAGGGGTGTGAGAGCATGGTTGTGTACAAATGTCAATGTGTGCGCTTCAACAATAACATTGGAGTATGTGCATCGACACTGGTGTATGAATGATGACAGTAGGGGCTTGTTCAGTTGCATCAGAGCTGTGGTAGAGTTATCAAGTGGTAACATTGACAGGTTGTCCATCTGTACCCATAGCTCATAACCATGTGTATGACCTGTTGTGGGTTACTACGTTCCATTGCAGGGCTGCCTTCTTCACATCTTGGGTCTGATGAGAAGACAATTCTCCATCACCTTCTTCATTGTCCATGGTAAAAAACAGTGTCGACTTTACTTGCATTTCCCTCTTTGTCTCCTCTCCAAACAAATGCTTCATGTGTTTTTAGCTACTCTTCCTCACCAACAGAGATATAGGACTTACTTGAGCTCATTTGTGCATGCAGCTTCCTGTGCCTTTGCCTCCTCCAATACTTTTCTCCTCTGCTGGAAGTCTTCTGAATGCATGAGGCCAATCATGCTGTACTTGAGGCGATCTTCCATTAAATTATTCTGCACAATGAACTTGTTTGCCGATGAGCATGACTTTTCAGTTTCATTGACGAGATTCTGCTTCTGTCGCTCATACTCTTCATGATTCTGAAGACACTGCTTGATGAGTTTGTCCTGACAGCATCCCTCAGCTTTGCCATCTGACATTTTGAGGGTGTTCTGTGTACATGAACTTGGTCGCTTGTGAGGCTGGTGAGGTCAATGTCTGACCCAAAAGGTATGATACAGAGTGTCAAATTGTTCAAGTTACTCATGGTTGAGCTTGATGGTGCATGTTCTCAGCATACTTTTGCCTGACTTGCAATATGCAAGGTGTTGGATATTTACGCTTACGATCCTACACAATCAGTCACGCATGTGATGTTACAGTATTTAGTCTCGTTTGCCACGACGACTGAGTCACTCGTTCCTACTAGAAACGTATCAGGTTATGAGCCCCTTACCGTCTTCCTCTGGTATCTACACTGTCCCGAAACTCGACGACAATAATTGGGTCGATTT
>JBBPKR010000507.1:0-10011 GCA_038089375.1 Pseudoaustroboletus valens | reverse complement strand
ATCTCCGGTAGAAGTTGGCCAGCCCTAAGAAGCTTCTTACTCCTTTTACATTTGTGGGGGCTGTCCATCCCGCAATCCCGTTGAGCTTGGCTTCGCTCATGACCACTCCTTCCGTAGATACGTCCATTCCCAGCATTTCTACTTTAGTCTGAAAGAAAGAGCATTTTTCTGGTTTTATGAATAAATCATGCTTCCTAAGTCGTGCCAGCACTTCTCGAACTTTCTTTATATGTTCCTCTCGATTAGGGGTGTTTGTAAAGATAAGAAGGTCGTCGATATAGACAATGACTACATCTTCCATGTCACCGAAGATCTCGTTCATCATCTGTTGAAAGGTTGCGGGCGAATTGCACTGTCCAAAAAACATGACTGTGGGCTCGAAAGACCCTTTATGACAGACAAATGCCGCCTTCCATTCATCTCCTTCTTTAATCCGTACGTTATTGTATCCCCAACGGAGATCCATTTTTGTGAAGAGCTTTGCTCCTTTTAATTTATCAATTAGTTGCGAAATGAGTGGCAGGGGGTAATTATTTTTCACGGTTCCTTCATTTAAATAACAATAGTCCATGACCATTCTCTTCTTCCCTTCTTTCTTGGGAATGAAGAATACTGGCGACGTTTGGGGGGACTTTGAAGGACAGATATACCCTTTAGATAGTTGATTGTCTAGAAATGCCTGCACTTCGACTTGTTCATCCGGGCTCATGGGAATCACTCTTCCTTTTTTGGGTTTTAAATCTGGTTTTAAATCAATTGCGTGATCCCATGGTTTTCACTCGGGCATTCTCTCACTCGCCTTCTTCGAGAAGACGTCTAAATAGTCGTGATACTCTTTAGGGACTAGATTGAACAGTTCTTCAAATACAGGTTTATCTATAGTATTTAATCGGGTTTGTCCCCGAGTATGCCCATATTTGTTTTCCCATTCTTCTAACCTATTCCGGTAAGAGGCGTTCAACGCTCGGCACGATTCTGGGCACCTTGTTATGGCTACGTGCCCCGTTTCCCAGTTAATTCAGGGGTTGTGATGCCTCAGCCATGTGTTTCCTATAATCATCTGGTTCCGGCCCAAATTGGTAACTTCCACTGTGAGTTTCTCTCGGTGTCCTTTGAAGTCGATTACAAGCACTGTTACGCGAAGCGGCGTTCTGAGTCTTAGACCAAGGAGGAATCGCTCACGAAGAGTCCGCTTCTTGGAGTTCAAAGACAAGTAGGAAAGGTCTCGATATCCAGACACACAGCTGGAGCTCTCGGAGGACTAGAACAACGCTTGATTGCGTAGAACTAGCTAAAGAACATGATTATACTACTGCGGGTATTTAAGGGTTGACCTGTAGTGCACAGACCAAGCTGTGTTAACAGTAGAGAACGAGAGGGAAACAAGACGGGACAAAGAGATAAGAAGATAAGCAGATAAAGAGATAGTGACTCATATAGAGTGAGTCACGCTAGATAAGAAGATAAGAGCCGAGGTGAGATAGGTGGGTTAACTCCTATCAAGCGAGAGAAGGTAACCAGGGACGATCAAGGGTTAGGGAATAACGAGAAGGAACGAAAGAAACAATGTCCAGCGACGACAAGGGTAGATTGAGGGCGTTCTCCACAGCAACTGTAACAAGCACCGCTTGGTGGGTGATTCCGCCTGCTTGATTTAACATGTTGTCGGCGTTATACACGGGGATGAGACACTCCAGGGGTTCCATGGGAATTCGGTGGTGCATTGCCCATTCCCTATCAATGAAGGTTCCCCCTGCTCCACTATCTAGGAGCGCATTGACGGTGAGGTTTTGGTATTTTTGTATTATATTAATTTTTACGGTGAGTTCGCCTTCGAGATTGATGACTCGAACGGCTCTAGGAGTCAAGCTCTCCTGAAACTCTTTTTGTATGGTTTTCATATTGTACATGACGGGAACAGAAGATGGTTCTTGTATATTACATTCAAGGGGTTCAAACCCTTGATCGAGCAAGTCCTGGTATGGTTCTACGAATATATATTTTTCTTTATTATTGCCGGAATCAAATACTCCTATCATAGAGCTGCACTCATCGTGAGACGCCGGCACGCTGGATTCAGGGAGGCTACCCCATCGTGAATCCAGGTTTTCTTCTTCTAAATACGAGAAACTATTTCGAAAAGAATTTCTAATTACATTGTCTATTTGAGGTGACCGAGGGCTCGATCTTGTCACCCCCTCCCTTTTCCCTTTCCTTCCGTTTCTTCCAGATCCCAGAAGTAGGCCCTCATGGCCTCGTAATCCATTCCTTGGACCGCCTTAAGCCGACGGTCAGGCTTTGCCTTTGATGACAAGGCGACCACCCCAGAGCTGTTTGTTATAGCGGCGCTCTCCGCTTCCCTTCCCACGACATGAATCTTCCGACTACATCGGGCCTTGTGTCCTCCCCTTGACCACCTGCAATCTCCGCACTTGGTAGACGGTTTGAGACATGCCCTGGCCAAATGTCCCTCTTCGCCACAATTGAAGCATCCCTTTGGCAGCAAGGGGCGAGTTATGGCATCTACGTCCATGGCGTTTGGGTCTCGGTACGGAGTCCTTTTGACCGCAGGTTCCCGGTCTCTGGTTTTGAAGCTTTCAATGGCCTCGGCGTACTGTTGAATGAGGGGTATGTAGTCCGTGACAAGAACCTCCCTCTTGTCATCCAAAAAGATGTGTCGGATGACATCTTGTCGGACGGCACGTTCTAGGAGTCCGACCCCCTCACTATGCGAAACCACAGCCATATCGAACAAGGCCAACCACTTGGTGAGGAACACCTGAGTCCTTTCTCCGCGTCGTTGGGTTAATGCGCAGAGTTGGCAGCGAGCTAAGTCCCGCTCGTTTCCAATGGTGAATCGGCTCCGGATCTGAGCCTCAACGTCCTTAATGGTCGGGTAGTCATGGGGTCCTTTTCCCCAATGCTTCTTTATTTTGTTGCAGGCCCAAAGACCTGCCCCATTCTTGTCGGTATCCCCCGATTTGGATCCTACGTGGGAGAGGATTGCCAATGCCTTGTCTTTGTTGGTGGCGTAGGTTTCTTTATGAAAGTCTAGGTAGACCAGGACTTTCATCCACCACTCTTCGAAACGCTGATAGGACCCATCAAAGTGGCTGGGGTCCGGCACAGGAACAATATTTTTCCGTACTTCTACGGAGGCAATGGGAATGGCGGGGTTCTGTTGGGCCCGCAGATTGGCGAGCACGGTGGCGAGGAGTTCGATCTGGGCCTGCAGATCGTCCATGGTTACTCTGGACATCCTTACTGTGGGCTCGTCGATCGATGGGGAGGAGGGGTGGGAACTCGAGGCGGAACTCTCTGCATCCAACATAGAGGTGTTCGTCGTGAACGTAGATAGGGAGTATTCCCTTGAGCAAGTCTAGGCAATCTTGTATGATAACCAGATCGGTAGTCCCGGTGATCTCGAAAAAGAACTGGCCGTCCAGGATGTCATTATCGGAGGGGCCCGGAGTTGCAAGACGCGGGACAGGGAAGGTTGGGCGAACAGCAAGGGACATGTTGCCGAAGTATACGGCCAGATTGACAATATTTGCCTATCTTCAGGCGCGCGAAATTCACAGGAGACTTGTACTCGCTGCAGAGTTGAACTATACTATATGGAGGATGCGGGTTCTGCCTGGCTACGGCTGACGACTTTAGTGCGCCGAGACTACAACTCTTATTTAACAACGACAAAGAGTTGTCCTTCGTTGTGTGGAAAATACCACAATTACCCCTGATCGCACCTTGGGGGACACCGAACAGTGCCAAGCGCTACAAACTAATTACGAGCGGTAAAGTGTGTCCTCTCAAATGAGGTGTTAGCCTTTACAAAGCGAACTCGTTTGTGGGATAGTCAATCCCGCACACAACAATTGAAGTTGCAGTTGTTTTCTGTGCCGTTGACACAACGGTATGACCAACCACCTTAACCCTGGTGTCCGGGTGTGCACAAGTGCAAGGGGTGACGCTTGACGATGGACAAGGGATATGCAATAGGAGATGATAGAATAAGTGAAATGATATGTTGCGACGTAACCCGGTCGCGGGGAGAGTAGGTAGTAGAACTTAAGTAGTTTTGTCCTTTGAAGGTGACCCTAAGACAGGAAGTCTAGGACCCACTCTCCAAGTCGATAGGATGAGACTAAGGATGGAAATGCGCTCGTTAGGGGAATCCCAACAAGGACAAAACTGGTTTGTCTGGTTGGATGGCATTCATGTTTATACTACTACATGCTGCGCACAGACCAAGCTGTGTCAGGTACTATCTACGATAAGGATTACTATACATGGTTAAAGTGTTCTCACGATCGTGTGAATCGAACTAGAAGACGACGGAGATTAAGTACACGTGAAGATAAAAGATAAGGGCCTAGACTGGTCACATGATCTGGTCATGTGATGTGTCATGTGATCTAGTCATGTGCAAAAGCTAGGTGAAAATGAACAGATTCGTAACACAAGGGATCAGGACCCACCCACAAAGAGGATCCCATACCGAGACACCATTGGACGGACGGCACCAAAAGGGTGTTTCAATTGTGGAGTCAAAGGACATATGGCCTGTGAATGTCCCAAGCTGTCCATCAAATGTGCTGATTGCAGGTGGTCCCGAGGAGGGCACAAGGCCAGGTGCCAACAAAACGTCAACATAGTAGGGAAGGAAGTGGAGAACACTGCTATAACAAATAGTTCCGGGGTGATTGCCTTGTCATCAAAGGCAGAGCCAGACTGTCGGCTGAAGGTGGTACAAGGAATGGACTATGAAGCCATGAGGGCTTACTTCCAGGACCTAGAAGAGATGGAAGTGAAGGGAAAAGGGGGGGGTGATGAGATTGAGTCCTCGATCACCCCAGATAGACAATGTAATATGTGAATCGTTTAGAAATAGTTTTGCTAGTCTTTCTGAAGAAAATATAGACTTGCACAGGGGTAGTCTCCCCAAGTCGAGTGTGCCAGCATCTCTAAAAGAGCACAGCTCCACGATAGGAGTATTTAATTCTGGCAATAAAGAAAAAGAAAAATTTGTAGAACCATACCAAGACTTGATTGATCAGGGTTTTGAAGCCCTGGAATATAACATACAAGAACCAGTTCCTTTTTCTACTTTTATGTATAATATGAAAATCATCCAAAGAGAGTTTAGAGAAAGCTTGAACTCTAAAGACCTTTGAGTTATCAACTTAGAAGGCAAACTCACCATAAAAATTAAAATCATACAAAAATACAAAAAAATCTCGGTAAACGCCTTGCTTAATAGCAGAGCAGGCAGAACATTCATCAATTGGAATTGGGTGATGAACAACAGGATCCCCATGGAACCCCTGGAAAGACTTATCCCCATGTATAACGCTGACAACACATTAAACCAGGCCAGAGGGGTTACCCATCAAGCAGTGTTGATAATGGACTTCAAAGGACACTGAGAAAAGATAATGGTGGAAGTCACAAACTTGGGCCAAAATCAAATGATTATTGGAAACACATGGTTGTGACACCACAATCCATGCATCAATTGGGAGACCGGGCACATGGCCATGACACGATGCCTCTAAACCTGTCAAGAACTCAATGAGGCATATAGGATGCAAGCCGAAAGATGGGAAAATGAGTATGGGCATACAAGAGGGCAGTCTAGCCTAAATAGTATTCAGAAACCTGTATTCGAAAAACCATTTAATCTAGTCCCTCGGGAGTATCATGATTACTTAGACATCTTCTCAAAGAAGGCGAGTGAACGAATGCTGGAATGAAAACCCTGGGATTATGCCATCAATTTAAAGCCAGACTTTAAACCCAAAAAGGAACAAGTAATTCCCATGAGTCCAGACAAACAAGCAGAAGTGCAGGCATTTTTGGATGACCAATTATCTAAAGGGTACATTCGGCCCTCCAAGTTCCCACAAACCTCACCAGTCTTCTTTATACCAAAGAAGGAAGGAAAGAAGAGAATGGTGATGGACTATTGGTATTTAAATGAGGGAACAGTTAAGAACAACTACCCTCTGCCACTTATTTTCCAGTTAATCGATAAACTAAAGGAAGCTAAGCTCTTTATGAAAATGAATCTCAGATGGGGGTACAATAATATATGAATCAAAGAAGGAGATGAATGGAAGGCCGCTTTCATTTGCCATAAAGGGTCATTCAAACCCACTGTCATATTCTTTGGGCAATGCAACTCACCCACCACTTTTCAACAAATGATGAACAAAATCTTCAGCGATATGGAAGATGTAGTGATAGTCTACATTGATGACCTTCTAATCTTCACCAATACCCCCAATAGAGAAGATCACATAAAAAAAGTTTGAGAAGTGCTAGCATGACTCAGGAAACATGATTTATTTGTAAAACCAGAAAAATGCGCCTTCTTTAAAGAAAAGGTGGAAATGCTGGACATGGATGTGTCCATGAAAGGAATGGTCATGAGCAAGGCCAAACTCAATGGGATAGTGGGATGGGCAGCCCCCACCAACGTAAAAGGAGTTAGAAGCTTCTTAGTGCTGGCCAACTTCTACCAGAGATTCATTAATGGATACTCTCAGGTAGTGCGACCCTTGCATGACCTAACAAAGAAGGATCAACCCTGGATCTGGGGAAAAGATTAACAAATAGTGTTTGATATGCTTAAAGAATGATTTACAACCACACCAATATTGGCATACCCTAATGATACCACACCTTACTGAGTAGAGTGTGATGCCTCCGACTTTGCCATAGGAGCCATTCTTTCCATGCCTATAGAGGACAAGTGGCACCCAGTGGCGTATATGTCGCATGCCATGACTCCTGAAGAACGAAATTATCCTATAGCCAACAAAGAGATGCTGGCCATTATTTCCACATTAGAACAATGGCGTCACCACCTTGAAGGTGCCCACTTTCCTTTCAAAATATGGATGGATCACAAGAACCTCCAGTATTTCATGACCTCACAGAACCTAAGTCGATGGCAAGCCTGATGGGCCCAATATCTGTCCTGCTTCAACTATAAATTAATCAATAAATCAGGAACCTCGATGGGGAAAGCCAACACTTTATCCTGAAGAGAAGATCATGCCGTGGGAACTGAAAAAGACAACCATAACATTATGTTCATTCCACCAGAAAGAGTTATTGCACGCATGGGAACAGAAAAGGACTTATTTGAGCGAATCTTAAAACAGCATACATGTTACGATCAACCGTGATATGTAACGTGTGACACGACCAGTAGTGTCAAGTGATGTACCAAGGGGTTACGGTGTAAAGCGGTACCCTTCTCTCACTGACGTGAGCGACGGCTAGGTATCCTAGCGGCTGTGGCAGGAAGTCTCTGAGACTCCCTTTGATGCAGGTAGCATAGGACAAAGTCCTAGAAGCAGACCTGGAGAGGTTCAGCTCTCATTGACAGAGGTTCCCTACCTAGGGATAGGAGTGGCCCTTGACGACGAGGATGGCAACAACATTGAGGAAGTCTAAGGCCTGGCTTAGACTAGAGGATGAGGTAGAAAGAATCAACCAACAGACTTGAAACTACATGGTATTGTGTAGATCAAAGTTAGAGATATAAATACAGGAGAGAGGGGTTTATATAGGGTATCATAATGAGTTCAAGCGGAGCTTGAACTAGTGTAGGGCAGGCACTATCGAGTCATAACAAGTTAGGGATAAAAGAGAAACTATGAGGCTATGCGCAAGAGAGCATAGCTGAGGAGGGCAGTGTCTGTGACAAGAAATGAGTCATAAATAAGTAACACTGCCTAGAAGGCAGTGGTCAGTGTGGGAGACAGCGAGAAATGGAAATAGAGATCCCACTCTGCCGGGGAGCAGTCTTGCAAGAGCGCAGCATTCCAATCATCCTCATTGATGATGGGGGAAAAAGAGGAGGGGGTATTCTCGACCATAACAATGTGTCTGTAAGAAACCCCGATAGAAGTGTGGATAAATTAGATATGTACCTGGATGTACGACAACAAAATATGGGTACCTGCTGACCTCCGACAATGAGGTGAACTAGTGAGCCTCAAGAAGACAATGCAAGGCTATCGAGAAGGAGAGACTATAAGGGGCTTCTAGGGGCTGCTCTGGTACCCACTAGGCTAGACACTAAGGGTTAGCTCGTAATAAAGAGTGTGGATAGGAGAAAGGCTCAATCTAGTGCAGATGTTGAGAGTCAATACCCAAGAGAACCAGACTGGGGAGTCATGGTCTCCAGGCGCTATATTTATACTACTAGGTACAGCACATGGACCATGTACTAACTACCAGATATAGCTATAGGGTACAGGGGTAGGGATGACATCATAGATAAGGGGATAAGAGGGAATACCACCATTGGTCGAGGATAAAGGAAGAACCTAGACTATGACATCACAAGGCATGAGGCCACAATAAGGGAGATAAGGGTCTAGACGCAGAGGAAGGGTTATGTTGGAAATCAGCCTCGCGTTACAAATAGTTACATTACCTAATAAATCATTGTTCATTCATGCCCTGTCCCCTGCACTCGATTGTGCCTGTTTTCATTAGGTTATGAGCCCTGAGTGGTAGCCTTTGTTCAGCTGCCTGTTCTCTCATCACTCATTTGTTTGTTTGTTTGCTCGCTTTACCTACTGGGGCCAAATCCAGTCACTCGTTTGTCGCTCATTTGCCACTTGTTTATCGCTGTTTGCTCATTTTCCCGCTTGCTCTCATTCATTTTGCCTGCTGGGGCCGAATCCAGTCACTCAACTTGCTTGTTTTTCCATCGCTCTCGCCTCTACTCGTTTGCTTGCTCTTGTTTTCACCCTCCATCACCACTGTTCACTGTTCAGACTATCCTCGTGTCGTTGCATCATGCCATTGGACTCATTCTCATTTGTGAAACTTGATAAAAATAACTACTATGAATGGAGTCTATTGATAGAGGCCCTCTTGACCAGAAAAAGTCTATTGGAATATGTTAATGGTATCAAGACAATGCCGAATGGGAGCCCGAACTCGAAGGTGGTGAAGGACTTTTTGAGGAAATAGGCCGAAGCTCGTGCCAAGATCATCCTCTATGTTGAACCATCCCAACTCTTGCATGTTCGTGATCGTGACCCACATGTCATCTGGACTAGCCTTGAGACTGTTCACCGTGCTTGTGGTTTTTCCACCCGTATCACTCTCCATTGTAAATTTCTCATGCTCCACAAGGATGACACAACATCTATGCAAGCATGGATTGTGGAAGTGCGCCATGTCGCATTCCAGCTGCAGGAGATAAAAGTAAAAGTGTCTGATGAAGACATCATTCTTGTCCTGACTGTAGGACTTTCTCCTGCTTATGACAATCTCATTGTCGTGCTCGACTCCACCCCCTCAGATGACCTCACTCTTGAAATAGTCATCACCCGCCTCATGAACAAGGAAGCTCACCAGATGCATGCAAATGAAAATTCTGAAAATGGCAACTTCACTTTGCTTGCTCACCAAAATCAGAGACGCTGTCCATTTTCAGACATTACTTGTTTCAACTGTGGTAAGAAAGGCCACTACCAGTCACACTGCCCATAGAAAGAGACAGCAGCTATTCTTACTCATGTTCTCTAGTATGTACAGACTACATATGCTTCGTCTGAAAGTGTGTGTTGGAAATCAGCCTTGCATTACAAATAGTTACATTACCTAATAAATCATTGTTTGTTCATGCCCCATCCCCTGCACTCGATCATGCCCGTTTTCATTAGGTTAGAAGTCTAGAACCAGGGAATGCCAAAGGGAGAAGCTGATGGCAAAGGCCGAGGTCACGTGACTAAGGGACAATGACTGGCGATAAGATAAACGATAGGAGAGAAAACTAGGAAGTAAGGGTAAGGCAGACAAGGAGAAAGCGTAGCTGGTGAGGCTAGCTCAGGCGTGGTTCGTAACAGACATGAGGTCATCACTTGTTATCATGATCATCTGCTAGCTGGACATAAAGGGGCTGAGAAGACCACAGAACTTCTCACACATTATTATAAATGGCCGGGTCACCAACAGGACATTAAAGAGTATTGCCGCAGG
>JBBPKR010000503.1:0-10041 GCA_038089375.1 Pseudoaustroboletus valens | reverse complement strand
GACAACTTGGCAAGGTTGGACATGTTAAAAAGTCTGGGATGAGTAACTCTGCTGGCTCAAGAAAGAGGAGGAGAGAGCAAGAATAGCACACTGAGCACTCAGAGCCCTAGAACTATGGAGTGACATACATAGTCTCCCCATAGGATCTATGACCTGGCAGGATATTCTGGTGCTTCAAGCACACAGGAACAATACCATTAACCATTATTTCTGATGCATCAAGCACATAGGAAAGAGAGGGCAAGAGCAAGCTTACTAGGATAGGTTAGCAGCAAAAATTGCATAGCTGTGCTACCCAGGGCTCATAACCTATTGAAACAAGTACATAGAATGTAGCAGGGGCTGCCTACTTACCTGGGAGCTTGGTTTCTGGTTGCTAAAGCAGTGGTGATGGTTTAGAGTCAAAAGATCTATTAAAACTCAGACTGTTACATGAAGTGGCATTCTAGAGACTAGACCAACGATGAATCACTCACAAAGAGACCAATTGTTGGAGTTCAAGTCAAAGAGAAGGGGTCTTGATATCCAGTCACACAGCTGGAGCTCTCGAAGTACTAGAACAACACTTGATTGTGTAGAACTAGCTACAAAACATGATGTTACAGACAGATATTTATGGGAGTGCAAAGAGGGCATGGACCAAGAGTAATCAGTAGCAACAGAACAGAGGGAGACATACAAGGAAAGAAGAGATAAGAGTTGAGTCATAGATAAGAGATAGTAACTCATGTCAAATGAGTCACACTAAGCTAGGATAAACATTGAAGCAAGATAACAGGGAAGGGGAATAAAAGAACATTCTAGAATAGAAGAGAAGGGACCCAAGGTCAGTCTAGGGTCAGGGAGTAACGGACAGGAAGAAAGAAAATGATATCCAACAATGACAAAGGGAGATTGACAGACACTCCCTCAGCAACTGTAACATTACCTCCATTGTAGGCTGGAGACTCTGTGTCCAGCAACAACTTGTAATGCATCTCACTGGGTATTCCCCCTGACAGCTTCGAGGTCCACCTCACCTTCCACCATGTCAAGTGGTTCTCTAATCTGGTAGCAGTCCTCCGAGTAGTGACCCAGTTGTTCACAGTATAGACATCTGTGTGAACAGGAACATTCTGCCACAGTAACTCTGGCCCTTCTGCAGTGCTCGCACAGATGATGGAGGCATTGCTCAAGAAGGTTATGGTCCTCTCCACAGAAAGAACAAGGGTCGTCATTGTCCTCAGTGGTCGCATACAGAGGTGGAGGAGTACTTCCCTCCTCGGTTGCTGGAGCAGGAACAGGGATTGGGAGAGCTTCAGGGTCAAAGCAAGGGCCTGATGGGATGATTGGATAAGGGGACCCGGGGTTCTGAACAGCAAGGGAGGAATGGTGACGGGAGATAGCAGGGCTACTGGATTGTGAGTGGTGATGATGATTTGAAGAGGAGGAACCAGACAAAGACAACGAAGGAGGGATTGGGTGTGTAGGATGACACATCCTAGAGTGGGTGGCTACAGGGGTGAGAGAGACGGGTGGAGTAGGGCATCTTGTTGGGTGAGGAAGGCGCAGTGAGAGTTGAGCCAGGCCGTTCTGTTGGATTCAAGCTTGCTGCTCCTGAAAGGAGTAGGGACTGCCTCGAAACTGACTCTGGAATGTGATGGCCTTGACAGCATAGTCATCCTGTCCCTGTTGAGTGAGAGAACACCACCATCCACTGAAGGTGGGGAAAAGATCCTGAGGGTGGATGGAGGCCACCACATCATTGAACTGGGCATCCATGAGAGCAGAGAGGATGCGTTGGAGGAGGGTAGTGAAGCAAGCCTACATGGCTCCAAAGAGAGTAGGGTCAGACATGAGATCGGAGGTGGGGACCTGAGAAAAGAACAAACAAAGGCAAATGAAAGAGAAGTAAATGAGAAGGAGACTACTAGCTACAGGGTCTCTATTCAGTCCGATTCTTTCAGTGATGGTATATATAATTGAAGGGGACTCAAGAGCGGCTGAGAGGACTTCATCCCGAATTTCATCAGGAAGAAGGGAAGGGACAATGGGGGCATTGGAATGGGTATGACCCATGGAGAGATCATAGTCGGAGTTGGTGTTGAAGACCTGAGCTATGGCAGGGTCGGTCATATCGATAGAGCCAGAGGGATTGTCTCTGTGGATGGTGGAGGAGGCACAAGGAGTGGCAGAGGAATGGGAGGCAGAGGACAAGAAGTTTCTGGCCATGTTTGCAAGGAATTTTAGATGGGGAAGGTGGAAGGATGGCTGGCCTTATAGGCAAGGAGGAGTTTGTCAGAGTGGAAAAGGTTTGCCTCAGGCTCCCAGGTGTTTTCCAACAAAGGCCATCCTTTCCAGGACACCAGGTACTACCTCTTGCCTCATGGTCCTCGGTATGAGAGGATCTGTTCCACTTTGTATTCTTCTTCACCTTCTATCTCCTCAGGGGGTGGGGATAGGAAATTGGGGCCGTGTTCCGCAGTCTCCCTATAGGTGGATAAGAGGGATGCATGAAACATGTCATGGATGCACCATGTGGGGGGAAGACAGAGTTGATATGCCACAGGAGAGATTACCTGAGTAATCTCAAAGGGTCCTTCCCTTCTTGGGGCAAGCTTCTTAGAAGGATAACGGAGATGAAGGTTTCTGTTATCCAGCCAGACCTTATCTCCAACCTTCCATGGGGAGAAGCGAGATAAGGAGCATTCCTTCATGATCCAACAGGATCTTTTATGTGCTGCCAGGACTTCTTTTCTTCCTTCTTTGATAAGAGATAGGCAGCTTTCCAGGGTTGGTAGGAAGGTTTTTCCAATTGGTGGATAAGCTCTGGGCTCATATCCCATCATCAGGAAGAAGGGAGATTGGTTGGTCGAGGAGTGGGTGGAGGAGTTGTGAACGAACTCAGCCAAGGAGAGTAGGGAGGCCCAGACATCAGGTTTGCCAGCATAAAAGATTCGTAGGTATGTTTCCAACTCCTGGTTTACTTGTTTGGTTTTTCTGTCAGTTTGGGGGTAGTAGGTGGTGAAGAGGGCGATGTCATATCCAAGAAGGTGAGCGAGTTCTTTGGCAAATGCAGAGGCAAACTGGGGGCCTCTGTCGGAGATACATTTGTTGTGTAGACCAAACCTAGGGAAAACCCATTTGAAAAAGAGGGAAGCTACCCCTTCAGCAGTGATTGAATCAGTGCAGGGTAGAAAAAGTGCCCCCTTAGTAAGCCCATGGTTGACCATGATCAGGACAGCAGTAAATCCTGAGGAAAGAGATAGAGAGGTAATGAGATCCAGTGAAATCTGCTGGAAAGGACAAGTGAACGAGGACTGGATGGGGAGTAGCGGGGGCCAGGACAGATGAGTGTTGACCTTGTTGGCCTGGCAGGTGGCACAACCAAGGACGAATCATTGAACTAGGGAGGAGAGACCAGGCCACCAGTAGTCTCGCGCTACAAGATTCTGGGTGCGAAGCATGTCCAGATGTCCAGCAGTCGGGAAGTCATGGCAAAGGTGGACAATGTCCAGGCAAAGCGGTTCCGGAACATAGAGGCGACCCTTGTAATACAAGAGGCCTTGTTCCATTGACCAGTCCAATGCCAAGGCTCTGGGGAGGAGGGAGGATCCTTCTGCAAGACAGGTCAAGGTAGAGGAAGCCAGGGAATCTGAAGAGGTGAGATCCATGATTTTCTTCACAATGGCAATGTCCAGGGATCAAACAAAGAGATGATCCAGAAGGAGGATGACATTTAAGTTGTTGGAAGAGGTGTCAACATCATATCTGCGGGATAGGGCATCCGCTGGCACCATCTGTATGCCGGGAAGGTATTGGAAGACGAGATCAAAATCCATCAGGAAGAATTGCCATCTGGCGTGATGTCTAGAAAGTCGTTGGGGCTGGTAGAAATAGGTCAGGTTCTTATGATCTGTTAGCATGGTCACTGGAAGACCAGTTCCCTGAAGATAATGTTGCCATTCTTCCAAGGTGTGAATCACTGCAAGGAGTTCTCTGTCATAGACATCATAGTTTCATTCAGCAGGAGAGAAGGTTTTCAATAAGTAGGCACAAGGCTGGAGATCTCCATTGCCATTCTTCTGCATAAGAACCACCCCTGATGCTATGAGGTAGGCATCAGTCATAACAAAGAAGGGTTTCTCAACATCTGGCATGAGGAGGAGAGGTTTAGAGAGGAACACATGCTTTAGTTGATTGAAGGACTGCTGGCATTCCGTCGACCATGACCAAGGAACCTCCTTTTTGGTAAGATTGATGAGTGGTTGGGCAACTGCCAAGAAGTTAGTGATGAACTTTCGGTAGAAGTTACAAAACCCAATAAAGGACCAGATGCCTTTCAGGGACTTAGGAGGTTCCTAGTCCTGAATGGTGGATAGTTTGGTGGGATCCATGTGTAGTTGCCCAGGTTGAATGACAAGGCCAAGGAATTCTACTTCTTTGGAGTCGGAAGGGGGTTCGGGGATGGAGACGACTCTGGTCTTCCAGTTGATGAGGGGATTGGCCTTTTGAAGCCAGGGGAGTCCTAGGATTACCTTTTCCTTTCCACACCTTAGGACATAAAATTCCTTTTTCTCCTCGGTGTTTTCTATTCAGAGATTTAAGACCGTCTTGTAGTGAATGATTCCTCCTTTGTTTGGTGTTCCATCTACATTTAAGGTGATGACTGGGACAGCCATGCAAGTGAGGGGAAGATTCAGTTGGAGGACGAGTTCTTGATCTACAAAGTTCCCAGTGGCTCCACTATCCACTAGCACAATTTCATTGACAATTTGTTGTCCCTCAGTGGTACACAGGGTGATAGGAAGTTTCATAGACTGTTCCTTGCTACCAGTATTGTA
Source organism: Pseudoaustroboletus valens (assembly GCA_038089375.1). NCBI lineage: Eukaryota > Fungi > Basidiomycota > Agaricomycetes > Boletales > Boletaceae > Pseudoaustroboletus > Pseudoaustroboletus valens. Next base: position 5,218 of record JBBPKR010000503.1, on the reverse strand, counting down.
CACTGAGACAATAGTTACTTTAGAAAGGGGAGACATCAAGGCATCCTTCCTTCTCAAAAATCCTCCTTTACTTCTTCAACCTTGGTGGAGGAGATTATTGTGGTCTTGTTTTCATTATAGACAGTTTGTAAAACGTGAAGGATTTCTTCTTTCAAGACTTTCTTGGAAGCTAGGGAGTCAACATACTTCCCTAACTCAGATCGGGTTGGTGCAGGGGTTGTAGAGGCCACTCTGGCTGCTACTGGTTGGGGCAGATTTCGAGGGGGAAGAGGTGGTCTGGGAATGAAGGGGGGTTGACATTGTGAGGAGGAGGAGCCCCCATGTCAGTGATTGGAGGCTCTACAGCCCTCCTGGTGGCAGACAAAACAGAGGCCTTTTCTCATGTGATCAGTGCATTGGAGGAGAGAAAGGTGAACTGAATCTATGTCCATTGCCATGGAATCTCTGGTGGGTCAATGGGTTCCCAAACCAAGACCCTTGTGAAGGTCTTCAATTCATTTCCTCTGGGTATTGAAAATTTCAGCCTTGTCAATCCAGTCTTTGATGATGGTGGGGACTGGGTGGATGGAGAGTATCATCTCCACTATCTTAGGGTGTACTCCTTGAGCAAACTGGAGCACCAATGTGTTGTTATCAGTTACTTCTGCCTGAGCAGACAGAAGTTGGAACTGGTTAATAAAATCTTGGAAACCAGTTTATCTATTCCAGTTCTGGGCTAGCTGATCTAGTTCCCTCCTGGCAGTCTTCTTCAGGTTGTAGGGAAAGAAGATCTTTCAGAAAACTTTGCAAAAGTTCATTCAGCAGGAGTAGTAGAAGAATCAGAAACTTTCTGATATCAAGTCTCAGCGAAAGGGGAGGCCTTGTCCTTCAGCTTATTAAGGCAAGTGAGGAGCTGGGCATCGTCATTGTATAGAGTACGGTTCATAGTGAAGTAGGCCTTCATGGCCAGGATCTATCATGTCACATTTGCAAAATCTCCTGAAAAATCATCAGGAAGACCAGCCTTTAGTTCTGTTGCTCAAGCACTCATTCCAACAGCGGGGGTAGAGGTGGTGATAGGGGGAGTAGGAGATGTTAATTGTACTATGGGGAGAGGAGGTCTGACCTGTCTGGAGATGACTGGGGAGGGTCCTCTGAGACAAGAGGAGGGGGAGGAGGTCACAAATGGGGAGGGGGTCGGCTGCTGAGGCTGTCTGGGTTCGTCTTCTTTATCGCTGCTTTCTACTGGGAAGCAAAACCCTCTGTTTTGTTGGTACAAAATGGTGGCAGTCTGCTAGACAGCAGAGGCAAGGAAAAGAGCTAGTTCTTTTGTTACACGAAGCAGCATTTTAGAGACTAGATCAACAATGAATTGCTCACAAAGAGACTGATCATTGGAGTTCAAGTCAAAGAGAAGGGATCTTGATATCCAGTCACACAGCTGGAGCTCTCGGAGTACTAGAACAATGCTTGATTGTGTAGAACTAGCTACAGAACATAATGTTACAGATGGGTATTTATGGGAGTGCAAAGAGGGCATGGACCAAGAGTAATCAGTAGCAACAGAACAGAGGGAGACATACAAGGAAAGAAGAGATAAGAGTTGAGTCATAGATAAGAGATAGTGACTCATGTCAAATGAGTCACACTAAGCTAGGATAAACATTGAAGCAAGATAACAGGGAAGGGGAACAAAAGAACATTCTAGAATAGAAGAGAAGGGACCCAAGGTCAGTCTAGGGTCAGGGAGTAACAGACAGGAAGAAAGGAAATGATGTCCAATGACAACAAAGGGAGATTGATAGACGCTTCCTCAGCAACTGTAACACAGACTAGCTGAGTATCAAATGTAGTGAATACTACATGTGAACTATTCTACATGTAGAGTATACTACACTTTGTTCAATAGACACTACTGGTCATGTCACATGTTATGTATGCATCACAGTTGATCATAACAGTTGTCTATGTACATATGTAATAAATCAGGAATCTAGACAATATGCAGATATTAGTACTGAATAAAGAAATGGATATCAAGTCAGACAAACAAACCCAACTACATACAACTAACAGTATATTAGTGCACAAGTATTGTAGGCCAAGTAGCAAATGTTTAAACATCATAGTAAAATTTACTAGTACAAATTGTAATGCACAATTTCTACAGGTACTGTCAAGTCCTGGTCCTCTGTGACCCAGTCCAAAGGAGGTTCAGATAGAAATGCACGATATCTGGGTAAAACGCCAGAAATGGAGCCAGAAATGAGAATGTCGGTACAGAATGTATGTGTTGTGCTCTTGCCAATCTCTTTGTCCTCATATTTCAAAGGAACAAAGGCCAGAGGTTCAGATGGAAAAAGAGAAGCAGATATTCAGAAGGGGGACTTAGGAACAGAGAAGGTGAACTGTGATCAATTTTCATACTAAAGGGACTATAGGAGTTTGTAGGACTTATATACTAGATGAAGGCGACCCTAAGACCGAAAGTCTAGGACCTACTCTTCAAGTCGATAGAACACAACAAGGGATGAGGGAGCACTCATTAGGGGAATCCCAACAAGGACAAAACTGGTTTGTTCAGTTGGATGCCATTCATATTTATACTACTACATGGTGCACACAGACCATGCTGTGTCAGGTACTATCTATGATAAGAATTGCTATACATGATTATATGGTTTTCATGATCGTGTGAAAAGAAGGAGAAGACGATGGAGATTAAGTACACATGTAGATAAGAGATAAGGGCCTAGACCAGTCACATGATCTGGTCATGTGATGTGTCATGTGACTTGGTCATGTGCAGAAGCTAGGTGAAAATGAACGAATTTGTAATACTAGAGGGGTCAGAATTGGAATTGGAGATCTAAGTGAAAGGTCATATGGAGTAATGGAGGAGTACAAAGGATCATCTAAATGTGGGGATGGAGAACTATGGAACTATATACAGAGAATAGAGGTGTGTTGGATATTTATGCTTACAATCCTACACAATCAGTCACGCATGTGACGTTACAGTATTTAGTCAATTTTCGTTCACACGAACACCTCAGTCTCGTTTGCCACGACGACTGAGGTGAGCCACTATCTACGTATACCATTAAACACAGATGCTAATGTATTACAGTCACTCGTTCCCACTAGGTAAATACCTAAATACAGAGTCTCGTTTGCCATGACGACTGAGTCACTCGTTCCTACTAGAAACGTATCAGGTTATGAGCCCCTTACCGTCTTCCTCTGATATCTACACTGTCCCGAAACTCGACGACAATAATTGGGTCGATTTTAAGCAGCGCACAGTGCACTCTCTCAATGCCCGTGGACTATCTCGTCACCTGGCCGGTACTGTTAAAGTCCCGCAGCCACTACCACTGTCGACAGACAAGACAACAACCCTTAAAGCGGATGGCACTGGTCCCGCTTCTGAGATGGAGATTGAGGAGAACCTTGCTCTACTAGACCAATATGTTCAGTGCGAGTCGCTCGCAATCCAGCAATTCTTTGCAACCATCCCCAGTAGCATCATGATCCAGGTCCAATCGAAAACCACAGTCGCTGAGAAGTGGAAAGCCATCTGCGACATTCACGAGGCCAAAAGTGACATGGTGCAAGCTGACACACGCGCTTGGCTGCAGAATATGAAGTGCGGCGAGAAGGACGATATTAAAAAGCACCTGGCATCCATGCTTACCCTACGCGAACAACTCACGGGGATGGGAGCGCCCGTTGACAATCGCGACTTCACCGCCATGATCCTCTCATCCATTCCCGACTCATACCGTTCCTTAATTCGCGCCACCACCGCCGCTCTCCGTGCCACCAACACAGCCATATCTCCCGACTCCCTCATCCACATTGTCAATGAGGAGGCTGACCACCAGAATATTGATAGTGGTGCGAAAGCCAATGGCGACTCTGCGCTCACGGCCAGTGCACCTAATAAAGGAAATAAGCGGACGAAGAAATTGAAGGCGACCCTAAGACAGTACGTCTAGGACCTACTCTTCAATACCGGAGGACGCGACGAAGGATGAGGAGCACTCGTTAGGGGAATCCCAACAAGGACAAAACTGGTTTGTCCGGTTGGATGTTATTGCATTATATACTACTACAAGCTGCGCACAGACCAAGCTGTGTCAGGTACTATCTACGATAAGGGTTACTATACATGGTTACATGACTCTCACAATCGTGTGAATAGAACTAGAAGACAACGGAGATTAAGTACACGTGGAGATAAGAGATAAGGGCCTAGACCGGTCACATGATCTAGTCACGTGATAAAGCTAGGTGAAAATGAACGGATTCGTAACAGAAATCAGGCAAGGTCTGCTATAACTGTGGTCGCCCTGGTCACATTGCGGCAGACTGCTGGCAGAAAGGGGGAGGGAAAGAGGGACAGCGCCCAACGTCGAATAATAAGAAATCTGAGTCAGCGAATCAGACATCGAGCATCAATGACTACGCGTTCATCATGTCGTGTCTTAATCTGCAGGCCAATGTGCTAAATGTACCACCCGACAAGCGTGGTGCTATTGTCGACTCAGGCGCATCATCCCATTTCTGTCCAGACCAAGCGAAGTTCAAGACGTTTACCCCAATCGAACCAAAGTCCATAAATGTTGCAGATGGTCGGTCGATCACTGCGATAGGACGGGGGAATGTCACGCTGGAGCTACCATCTGGCTCGCAGCCATCGTCTATCACGCTAAAGGATGCACTGTATGTCCCGGATGTTGCGTTTACCCTTATTTCGACATCCCGCGCCGTAAATGCTGGCATGGCTGTAAAAATGGAGAAGGGCTGGTGTGAGATCTGGTCCACTGAGCTGAAGCTTATTGCAAGAATTCCCAAGGTTGATGGACTATATCAGATAGCTGGTGGAGAGCATGCCATGGCAGCCACCCACAGCAAACTGAAGACGAAGATGTTGTTAACCCACTTCCACGAATGCATGGGCCACATATCATTTCCTGCTGCTCGCACTATGGTGTTGAAAGGCATGGTCGAAGGGATCGAGATCACCTCGCAGCCAGAAAACGACTTCTGTGATGCATGCATAAAGGCGAAAATCACACGCCATCCATTTCCCAAGGAATCTACCATGCGCGCTACCAAGTATGGAGAACGGATCCACACTGATGTATGGGGTCCAGCCCAAGTCGAGTCAAAAGGAGGAAAAGTATACTACATATCCTTCACCGATGACTACTCTCGCGAAACGACTGTCGCG
>JBBPKR010000502.1:0-10048 GCA_038089375.1 Pseudoaustroboletus valens | reverse complement strand
TCACCCTTAGTACCTCTTGCAGTCACATTTGCCAGGTATTTGGCCATAGATAGTCTCCAGCGCATGATGGATTCCTGCTTGTACCACTCTGTAGGCATTTTGTTGGAGGCTTGCACAGCCGCTAGCATGGTAGCATAGTCGGACGGTGATATGGCGCATCAAGCTAAGTGCGCTGCCTCAACCAGTTTCTCGAGGTAGTCTATGTTACGTGTGACCATGACACGTAACGTGTGACACGACCAGTAGTGTCAAGTGATGTACCAAGAGGTTACGGCGTCAAGCAGTACCCTTCTCTCACTGAGGTGAGCGATGGCTGTAGACGACAGCAGTCGTGGCAGGAAGTCTCCGAGACTCCCTTCGACATAGGTGGCGTAGGACGAAGTCCTAGAAGCAGACCTGGAGAGATTCAGCTCTCACTGACTGAGGTTCCCTACCTAGGGATAGGAGCGGCCCTTGACGACAAGGACAGCAACGACGTTGAGGAAGTCTGAGGCCCGGCTTAGACTAGAGGATGATGTAGAAAGAATCAACCAACAGACTTGAAACTACATGGTATTGTATAGATCAAGGTTAAAGAGACGAATACAGGAGAGAGAGGTTTATATACGGTATCATAACGAGTTCAAGCGGAGCTTGAACTAGTATAGGGCAGGCACTATCGAGTCATAACGAGTCAGTGATATAAAAGGAACTACAAGGCTATGCGCTAGAGAGCATAGCCGAGGAGGGCAGTGTCTGTTGACAAGAAACGAGTCATAAATAAGTAACACTGCCTAGAAGGCAGTGGTCACAGGGGACAGAGAGAATCGGAAGTATTGGTGCCACTCCGCCGGGGAGCAGTCTTGTGCGAGCGCGGCGTTCTAGTCATCCTCATTAATAACGGGGGAAAAGGGGGAGGGGGTATCCTCAACTGTAACAATACTTACATCCTGTAGTATATTCCTATAGTTTCCGCCTCCATGCCTTTGACTCCACCTCCTATTCAGATTGCCACTACCTGGGGTAATCTCTGGACAGATCCCTCTTTGATGAAACAGGATCGATTCTCAACACATGGAAGACCTGCCAGGCCTTTGCCACTTCCAGCAACTTTTGGGGCTATTATTGATTGGGAAATTGCTGACTGCCTGAATGCTGCCACTGTGGGCCTTGTTGAACCCACTGTTTGAGGGATCGTTGATGCCTGCATCCCCTATCTTATGGAATTTATCGAGTCCCAGTTCACAATGCTTCTCTTACAACGATCGCCTGGGGCCCACAAAGCAAGTTGATCTGAAAGTGACTCAGATGATGATAATCAAGTTGTCCTGTGATCTCAGAAGAAGCCTGGACCATGAGGCAAAGTGAATCATCTGCATGTAAGTTGGGATTTCTAATTTCCAGGAAGTCGTCACTTAGAATTATTATAGATGTAGAAAGCATTTCGTGATTACCTTCAGGGGAAAAAGGTCATTCCATTTGCACCCAAAGGTGACCTTCCTGCACCAGCTTTGCCCGAAGATGTGAGTGCATTCAACATGGATGGCACCTTGCCCCCATTGCTGGAGCATATCGTGCTAGATTGGAATTGCAGTTCTCTGACTTTTGTTACAGTTGCCCAAGAAACCGCCCTCAACCTACCCTTGTCGTCGTTGGACATTGTTTCTTTCCTTCCTTGTCTCTATTCCCTAACTATTGACCGCCCTTGGTTACCTTCTCTTGCTAGATAGAAGTCAACTGGTTTATCTCTCCTCGTTTCTTATCTTCTTCCGAGTTCTCCCTATCTAGCGTGACTCATTCAACATGAGTCACTATCTCTTTACCTTCTTATCTTCCTATCTTCTTATCCCTCCGTCCTGATATGTCTTTCTCTCGCTCACTACTGTTACACAGCTTGGTCTGTGCATGATAGGTAGATCCTTAAATACCAGTAACAGTATGATGTTGTTCCTTAGCTAGTTCTACGCAATCAAGCGTTGTTTTAGTCCTCCGAGAGCTCCAGCCGTGTGTCTGGATATCAAGACCCCTTCCCTTCGTCTTTAAACTTCAAGGAGCGGACTCTTCGTGAGTGATTCCTCCCTGGTCTAAGACTCAGAACGCTGCTTCGCATAACAACTTTGTCTTGCTGGAATTCTGAGGCCATCTCCATCTTATCGCTTGATTTTTACAATCTCCTCAAAGCAGCTACTTATCCAGATGTCAAATTTGACGAATGCACCATGAATCTCCCAGCTATCCGCAAACTTTGTGAACAGAAACTAGCTCGAACTCATCATGCTCATTGCACACAAGCAAGGGTCAACCGGTGTGGTGGTGATGAGCAAACCCAGGCCATGGCCTTGTTGGCCTCAAAAGAGGAGAGACATCGGAAAGCTGACAGAATGACGAACCGTCGCCATGGGGTGTGTCAGTTTTAAATTTTGTTGGACCTTGGCTGATGGTGGTCTTATAGACTTTTGCTAGGTGCCAAAAAATTGTATTGCAAAATCGAGCTTGAGATCTGCAGAGGTGGGATGCTATTCACAAGATTATTGATTGACTTGGTGTTGAAGGTATGAGTGGCAACAAGACTCATAGCCCTCTTGGCTCAAAGCCAAAGATTCTATGGCGCACTGAACTTCCTTGGATCAATTCTCACATCTTCTATTTATTCAAGTCTTTGGAAACTTATGAATCAGCCCTCAGAGAGGAAAATATGTTGGAACAAATTGGAAATTCATCATTAAAGTGTCATTGGGAGGCAGGGAGGAAGGAGTTATGATCAACTCCAGTCCCTGGGCTTCCTCGTAACTGGTATGATGACATCTGGTTTCAAGGTCTAATCACCGGGGCCCGTTCAATGGTGTCTGTTCAGGAAGATATTGATATTCCTAACCTGGTGAGTTGGATGGTTCCTGTTAAATCCCGACTTGATAAATTCCCACAGGAACCATATACCTCCAAGTGAGTCCAGTGAGTGGACTGCTGAATGGTGTACTGAGTGGGCTCCTAACATGATTTTCAGACATATTTTGAATCATGTGATGAATAGGAGTGTTAAGCATTTTCTTGCTCATATTCTAAAATATTTTTGTATTTTGTTTGCTCTCCGAGTTTGTGCTCATATACCCGTCAGATGTAAACTTTGGCTCAAAATATATACAGTCATCATGCCCTTGATATATTGTTTAATTTGTATCTAATAATATTTTGTAGCTATGCTACCCATGTTTTCAAATATGATAACGGTTTATTGCATGCTGAACAAGGTCAGCATATGTTAGGTAGACATATACATTACATGTTGCCAAATAATAAAGGCATATATATTTTTGAGATTTTTCAGACTTTGTTAATCAATTTGTGTGAATGTATATTGATAAACTCAGGGACAATATGTTAATTCATAAGTACATAATCTGTTGGGTGGACATGTTCGGCTGTGTCTCAGGTATCAGAAGTTCACACTTTGCTCTATTTATTTGGGCAACCGCGGGTACTGGGTACGCCAGACATAGCCGGTCACTGGGGGTGTTCAACTCAAAACGATCTTGCGTGCACGTCCTGCAAAACCGATACACTTGGCTGACCTGAAATATCCAAGGATGACCTGGTCCAGCATTTTCCACTGGTTCTGATGCCACCCTACAGTTGATGATTCACTGCCTCAGTGTACATACGACATGTACAAGGGATCCTGTCTGTCAGGTTGGGACGTACATCTTGCTCTGCTGATGCTCCTAGATCGCATCCTTGTACCTCTTCGTGGACCTGGTGAATTTAGGTTGTCTGTAAATGATCTGGCGTTATTCGTAAGTGGGATGGATGGTTCAAACGTTCAGGCGTGTTCTTCGTGTTGCTTTTTGGTCTGCTATCCACGCTGATTGATCTTGGTGTCAGCCTGCGCTCGCGTTTCGGCTCGATTCGAGTTGCTACACATGTCGTTCATTGTATTACTCATTCTATGTCGTACTTGTGTCATATCTAATCGCTCTCAGTGATTCACAACTCGTCCTCCTTGCTATGTTGGTGCTACTCCATATTGTTCTGGTATGTTATTTTTTGTCATTTCTGGGGCATTTATTGATGTCGCTTACACCCTTTGATATTTTCGTAGCATAGATTATCTTCATGCCTGAATTCAACACACTCACTTCTCCATCTGTACCATTCTTTGTGCCCAACCTCATGCCCACGCTTTGCCAGTGAGCAATGTCTCATGAGAGTGCCATCACTTCAAATCAATTGATTAGACAGTGCCAACCACTCCTCGAGTGGTAAGGCCCCATGATTTGGGGAGTAGACCTTTATGTTCCTTTCTGTTCATCTGTCGCCTTTGCTTCAGTGGTTGCCAAATCGCTTCTGACCTCTGGTTGTAAAGTCACAAATCTGTTTCAAGCCAATGTTCTTGGGAAATCCAAGGTAGATTTTTCAATGGTCCCTTCATTTTCATCGATGGGCAACATGGGTGTTACGGTTGAGGATACCCCCTCCCCTTTTTTTCCCATCATTGACAAAGACGACTGGAATGCTGCGCTCGCACAAGACTGCTCCCCGGCGGAGTGGCACCAATACTTCTGATTCTCTCCTTCTCCTGTGCCGATCACTGCCCCCTAGGCAGTGTTACTTATCTATGATCCGTTTCTTGTCACAGACACTGCCCTCCTCAGCTATGCTCTCTTACACATAGCCTTGTAGTTCCTTTTATATCCACTGACTTGGTATGACTCATTATGACTCGTGTTGACTCATAGTGCCGGCCCTATACTAGTTCAAGCTCCGCTTGAACTTGTTACGATACCCTATATAAACCCCTCTCTCCTGTATTTACATCTTTAACCTTGATCTACACAATACCATGTAGTTTCAAGTCTGTTGGTTGATTCTTTCTACCACATCCTCTAGTCTAAGCTGGGCCTTAGACTCCTCAATGTCATTGCCATCTTCGTCGTCGAAGGCCACTCCTATCCCTAGGTAGGGAACCTCAGTCAGTGAGAGCTGAACCTCTCCAGGTCTGCTTCTTGGACATCGTCTTACGCCACCAGCGTTGAAGGGAGTCTCGGAGACTTCCTGCCACGGCCGCTGTCATCCACAGCCGTTGCTCACCTCAGTGAGAGAAGGGTACTGCTTGATGCTGTAACCCCTTGGTACATCACTTGACACTACTGGTCATGTCACACATTACGCATCACGGTCACGTGTAACAAAAGATCAAGGTTTTCTTTTCCTAGTGCTCTCTATGCCTAGGTTTCTATCCCATTCACCATCCCCCCCCCATTGCTCTTGTTGAGCAACACCTATCGTCATCACGTCTCGTCGAATTTCCGGAGCAGGACCCACCAACTCCTCTGCTCGTCCGTGGGACAATCCTTTCCAATCCTCTCCTCGCCCCCACCCTTCTACCCTTCCACTGTCTAGCTGTTCTACACCTCGTACCCAGACCTCAGCACTACCTCCACCAGAGGAAGGGATAAACGAAGAAGACAGTGACAGCCAAGAAGGAGAAGAAGTAGGAGACGATTCTCTTCCACCCCTAGATGACGAAAGCAGAGACAACCTCACCTCCACCCTCGCCAACGCCTTTGGAGCACTTGCTGTGTCTCATCCTATACCTGCGGAAGTCATCAACGAACCTATCCCTTCTACAATCCCCAATCCTACTGGTATGACTACCGAAATCAAAGCTGCCCTCCCCGAAGAGTTTTCCGGCGAGCCGCAAGATGCTACCAGATGGCTGCTAGCAATGAGGGCATACCTCGCCCTTCATAACCATTGGACCGAGTCCACCAAGGTGGTGGTACTCCTCAACCGCATGACCAAAGGCCGAGGAAAAGCCTTTGCTGAGTCTTGGCTCACCAAGATTGTCGTCGACAAAGTGCCTGACAAACAGTTTACCCTCAAGAAGATCAGCGACTCCTTCCTAACAACCTTCTCCCCATACGACTCGGCCTCCCAAGCTCGTGTCAAACTCGGATCCCTAAACCAGGATACCCGTGACCCCAAAGGATTCGAAAAGTTCATCTCCAACTTTTCCCTCCTCTCCACCTGATCTCAGATCACTGATGTTCACGCCCTCTCTGAATGGTTCCTCAGAGGTTTAGATAGCAAAATCGCGGAGCAACTTACTCTCTCCGGGATCCTCAAAACTGCTAAAACCATTGAGGAACTCTTCACCAAAGCATCTGAGATCGAAGGAGGACTCAAACGAATCCGACTACTTCGATGCGGCCCCCATGCTTCATACAGAGGATCTTCCTCCCGACGGGATCCCAATGCTATGGACGTAGACTGCCTCACTCTCGAACCCGGAGAGCGAGCCCGTCTATTCCGAGAAAGGAGATGCTTCATCTGTAAGAAGCAAGGATGTTCTACCAAACGACACCCTGGGTACACCCCCAATGTTAAGAAGCGGACTTCGACCTCGATGGTCCAAGTACGGATGGTACAGGCTACCACTCCACCTTCTCCCCCAAAGGATGTCGTGGTCAACGTTGACCCATACGACATGATTGCCAAGTCTAAAGGTTATGACAAGGCACAACTTATCAAAGCGATCGATGCTGTGTTCGATCCTGCCAAAGACGAAGATGGGAACTCTATCTGGGAAGCCGATGAAGACAATCCTAGAATGGTATACGAAGTCGAGGACATTCATCTTCTCGAAGATGATGCCTCGGACCTCGTTCAAACCAGAAAGGATTTTTAGAAGGAGGGCCAGGACCGACGTCTGGACCCTCGGTTACGATTGCTCCTGTATTTATTGCTAGAATGAAGGCTAGTTCTATTCGCCTTCCAGTCACCATCATTTCCAGCAAAAACCCGGAGCAAAACGTCGGTGTTACTGCATTGATCGATAGTGGAGCTACTGAATGCTTCATCAATCATTGTATTATCAATCAACATCGCATCCCCACTTCCCCTCTTCCTTGACCTGTTAAAGCCCAGAATGTTGACGGAACTCTCAACAAGGCAGGCGATATCACCCATAAAGCTCGACTAGTCATCGACTATGGCGGCATCATGGAACAATGAATGTTCCTCGTCCTTGGACAAGGCAAAGACGACCTCCTCCTGGGCCTCCCTTGGCTGAGATCTATGAACCCAAAGATCTCATGGCAGGACAGGAAAGTGGAGCTTTCCCCAGGAGACTACAACAACACCCGGGATGATCATCCCCGATCTCATCACCAATGCTACCTCGCTAATTTCCTTGGCAAAGGAAAGGAAGTCGATATCTCTCAGAGCCTTTACAGCAAATATCTACACTACTCGACGCCTCTGAATCGTAAAGGACTCCTGGGCCGTTCTATGTTGAACGCCTGCAGCTTCCCCCCATTCGTGGAGCTTGCCCGGACTACACTGTCCACCACCATCGCCCAACAGGCTGGCTCAGAGGAGGTCACCCTCCCGGACGCCTACTCGTCATTCTCCGATGTGTTTTCCGAAGACAGGACCACCAAACTATCCCCATCCCGTCCATATGATCATACAATTGAACTCTCCGACTCTTTTGTCCCAAAAAGAGCGAAGAACTACCCCCTCAACCTGGCTGAACTCAAGGCCTGCCAGGAGTTCATTGATGAAAATCTAACATCCGGGAAGATTTCCCCTTCCAAGTCCCCTCAAGCAGCCCCCTTCTTCTGACCCTTCACCATCATGACGGATGCTTCCTTGACAGCCTCCGGAGGGGTACTAATGCAACCCGATTCCAATGGAGACCTCCACCCGTGTGGGTACCTCTCCAGATCCTTCTCCCCAGCAGAACGGAACTACGACATCTATGATCATGAGCTCCTTGTGGTCATCCACGGTCTTGAGGAATGGCGGCAATACCTGATGGGTTCCGCCCACCCCGTTACGGTTCTTACGGATCACAAGAACCTCACTTACTTCAAAGACCCGCGTAAACTCTCCAGACGCCAGGCACGCTGACTCCTTTTTCTACAGGACTTCGACCTATCCTATCGTGCCGTCCCAGGTACCCAGATGGGTCCTGCGGACGCTTTGTCCCGGAAAGATTCCATAGACACCTCCTCCAATAATGCTGACGTCCAGTTACTCCCTGATGATGCCTTTGCACATCATATCAACTCCATCGACCTCTCCCTCGCGGAACAGATCAAGGAGTCCTCTTCGTCCAATCCACTTGTCATCACCTATCTGAAGGAACTCCATTCGGAGTCTCCTTCTCTTCCCCTCCGATCTTCCCCTTCCGACTGGACCTATGTGGACGGACGGCTTTACTTCCGTTCCTGGCTCTACGTCCCAGACCCTGCCCGACCTCGACTGGTCGAGGATGCTCATGGCTCCCCTTCCGGTGATCATGGTGGCCACCTCCGTACTCTCGCCCTTCTTTCCAAGGACTACTGGTGACCTGGAATGGCTACCTTTGTCCAGAAATACGTGGCCAGTTGCGCTATTTGCCAGGCCAATAAAGTACAAACCCACCCTATCATCCCTCCCTTGATCCCGTTGGTGGTCCATACCTCCCACCCATTCGCCCACCTATCGGTGGACCTTATCACTGACCTCCCCCCCATCCGCGGCCATGATTCTATTATGGTCGTGGTCGACCATGGCCTCAGTAAGGGGGTAATTCTCGCTCCTTGCTCTAAAACCATCAACGCAGCCGGCATCGCCGATCTTTTCTTCCACCATGTATTCAAACGATTCGGTCTCCACGACAAACTCATCTCGGATCGGGGCCCTCAATTTGCTTCCGCCTTTGCTAGAGAACTTGCCAAACTCGCTGGATATGATTTAGCTCTCTCTACCGCTTACCACCCTCAATCTGACAGACAGACCGAGTGCTACAACCAGGAGTTAGAAACCTATCTCAGCATCTTCTGCCAAGGTCAGCCAATGAAATGGCTCGATCTACTCCCTTGGGCCAAATTCTCCCATAACTCCGCCGCCCATTCATCTACCAACAAATCCCCATTCTCCCTCCTCTACAGATTTGAACCACGTTCTTATCCGCCACTCAGAAAAACCTATATCCCCGCCCTTGAGCAGCGCCTCTCCCTTCTCGAAACTGCTCGAAAGGAAGCAGAAGCCTTTTATCAACTCGCTCAACTTAAGATGAAAGAACGAGTCTTCTCCCAGTTTAAACCCTGGAACATTGGAGATAAGGTCTGGCTTGACACCAAGAACCTAAAACTCCAAGTCCCCAGTCGAAAACTTTCCCCAAAACGAGTTGGACCGCTAGAGATCACCCAAGTGGTGTCTTCTGTGGCATTTCGACTCAAACTCCCTCCCCAATGGAAGATCCATGACGTCTTCCATGCATCCCTCCTCTCCTCCTATAAAGAGACCCCTGAACACGGCCCTAACTTCTCCCAACCACCCCCCGAGCTCATTGGGTCAGAAGAAGAATTTACCGTGGAATCCATTATCAATCACTGCGGATCTCCATCACGAAGGCAGTACCTTGTGCACTGGACCGGTTATCCAGCTTCGGAATGAACATGGGAACCCGAGCGCCACCTTACTAATGCCAAGACAATTTTTCTGGCATATAAAAAGGCGAACAAATTATAGTGGAGCTCAAACCACTCTTCTTCCTCTATGGCCATCATCCCTCATTCTTACCCATCCATCCACGCCACACTCGCCTCCCTCACTCCCTCTTCCTGTCGCGTCCTCTATGCCATGCTTGTCGAAGACCGAGAAGCCCTGGTTGCGCTACGCACCACTGCGGAGTTCACCTCGGACCCCATCATCACATCACTCATCAGCAGCTACCTCCAACTCGCGGGACTTCGATCCCTTTTCTCCAGGGCCGCCTGGCACTCGCCAAGTGCCTTTACCACTGAGCATTCCAACCCCTACTCCCCTGATTCCACCAACACTGTTACGGTCGAGGATACCCCCTCCCCTTTTTCCCCTGTTATTGACGAGGATGACTGGAACACCGCGCTCGCACAAGACTGCTCCCCGGCAGAGTGGCACCAATACTTCCGTTTCTCGCCTTCTCCTGTGTCCTCTCCTGTGCCGACCACTGCCTTCTAGGCAGTGCTACTTATTTATGACTCGTTTCCCATCACAGACACTGCCCTCCTCGGCTATGCTCTCTTACGCATAGCCTCGT
>JBBPKR010000500.1:0-10058 GCA_038089375.1 Pseudoaustroboletus valens | reverse complement strand
CTACATCGCTTCGAACTCATCATTTTTTTTTCATCAGTCCTTCCCATGCTGCACAAAAGGCTTTCACAAAAATCCAAGTCACCGGGCGCACCAACTTTGTTATACATCGCCGGAGCGGCCCTCCGGGTTGCAAATGTGGCCAGAGTTCTCAAGGACAAGAGGCTGCGTGGGGATAAGGGCGGAGATGTGGCAAAGCTTTTCGCAAAACATTTCAAGTTGGAAGAGCATGTCACATATCTCAAACGGTCAAAGATAGGCTCTGCTGCTGGCACCCCAGGCAGAGTCGGGAAACTTCTTTGCGAAACAGGTGAGTGCAAGACCACGTACCCGGCCTCGACTAGACTGTTACCAGATGCACTATCCGTGTCTCAGCTCACACACATCATTCTCGACATCTCTTTCCGGGATGCGAAGAAGCGTAACTTGCTCGACATACCAGAAACTCGGGACGAAGTTTTCAAAACAGTCCTTGGGGCACCGAGCGTAGTCGAGGGAATCAAGCAGGGAAAAATACATGTAGTGCTGTTCTAGCTGTTGTCTATTATTTGATACCATAGCGTGGTCCGCCGACAAAAGTAGCATAGGGGTCACGAATTCACAGCTAAAAGCCTTTAGGATTGACTCTCAGCGTTAACTGTGGACGGCATTATGAGAAGTGCATTTCACAAGGCGGAAAGGCTGACATACCCTAGTCCATTTGGGCACCTTGTGGATACCTTTGCGGTACCCGCGTGCGGTTGAGCTAAAGACGGTATATTTATCTTTGGGAACCATTTCATGCTCCTTGGGCAAAAGCAAGGCATGATCCTACGTTGGACGAAGACTATCAGCCACCGGGCCAGGCTGATGCGGTTTTGCACCCACCAGAGCTTTGCACTGAACACCACTTGCGCGTACAGCTTCGATGACGGCGTCCACCTTCTTGAGGCGGGCGCGGGCGTTCGCCTTGCGCGTCACGGACAACTTCCATGGCGTTTTCCTGTACACGCTCAGTTTTTTTTGGCGACACAAGGGATGCACAACTGACCATAAGAGACCGCTGAACGCGACAGACGTCGGGTGGAATGCGCCGACCATGTCGACGACTCGGAGGCGGAGGAGAGAAATGATGCCGAAGGATGCCGATCGCCTTTTTCAACCTCCGATAGTATTTCGCGCTGTCGCGCTGGTCACTGGCGATCCTCGTCTAAGAACACGACGCCGACACGATGGCAGTCGAGACGCAGACAATGCCTGCGTTGAACGGACACGTCCTCAATGGCAACACTGACATGGTTAAGGAGCCCTCACTCAGATTTGCCAGCGGTCTCATTCTTCCTCCCCCAGAAATCAAATGCGAGTAATCTACTAGTCTCGCGCAAACTCTTGGTACTGACACTTTTTTTAGCTGTCATCGACAGAACCGCTCTCTTTGTCGCGCGCTCGGTCAACCCCCCGCAGTTCGAGGACAAGATTCGCGAGAATCAGCGTCAGGATCCCAAGTTCTCGTTCCTCAACCCTGCCGACCCTTATCATGCTTACTATAGGCATCGTATGGACCGAATATCTGCCGGGGAGGACATAGAGGAAGTATCCCAGGACAAGACGAATATAGAGGAGGGTGAAAAGATGCCTGTGGTTCAGGAAGATCTTGGAGTCGAGCCACCACAGCCCCAATTCGTCATGGATATGCCGAGTATCAGTCCCATTGATCTGTACGTGACACGTTGCTGATTGCCTCTCGGTCAACCCTCATATTATGCGCAGAGACACCATGAAACTGACCGCCATCTTCACCGCTCGCCGTGGACGCGCTTTCCTTGCCACCCTTTCCCAAAGAGAAGGGCGTAATTATCAATTCGACTTTTTACGACCGAATCACTCGCTTTTCGGCTACTTCAATGGCCTGGTCGAGCAGTATCAGAAAGTCTTGTACCCGAGCAAGGAGTTGCTGTCGTATGTTCATGACCGCGCCCAGGACGGGTCTCAATGGAAAGCTCTTGAGCAGTCAAAGAAATATGCACGTTGGGAACGACTAAAGAGAGAAAAAGACAAGAAACGTCAAGACGATCAAGAAGCAGAGAAGCGTACGTTTTGATTAGTTCAAGGCTATCGGGGACACTGACTTCTGTTCTCATAGTGGCCTTTGCTGAAATTGACTGGCATGATTATGCCATCGTTCAGACCATTGAATTTACCGTTGCTGATGCAAATTCAGAGCTACCGCCACCAATGAGCGTGCAAGAGGTAGAAAACATGACCCTGGCGCAAAAACGCATGGCTGCAATGATCATGGAGACTACCGCCGACGATATCGAAGCTCACCGTGCAAGACAAGCGGCGGCAGAGGCAGAAGCGGCAGCAGCAGTGGGTGGTGCAGGGATTCCTGCAACCGAAGGAGAAGATGCTGCGATGGAACAAAGTGACGACGAAGACGACGAGGCGCAACAACGGAAGCAACGTGAGGAAGAAGAAAGGATACGAGAACTGGAGCGCGCAAGAGTCATCCAAGCCAATGCCAATGCTGCAGGTCCAATGAGGATCAAGTCCGATTATGTGCCCAAGCGTGAGCGTTGTCTCGTTACCAGCGGTGGCGGTTTGCTCATACGCCATGTTAGTCGGT
The DNA here is from genome assembly GCA_038089375.1 of Pseudoaustroboletus valens. Taxonomy (NCBI): domain Eukaryota; kingdom Fungi; phylum Basidiomycota; class Agaricomycetes; order Boletales; family Boletaceae; genus Pseudoaustroboletus; species Pseudoaustroboletus valens. The sequence goes on along the minus strand of JBBPKR010000500.1, from coordinate 7,456 downwards.
GCCAAGAAAGCATCTGCGCTCACGACTTGCGCCATCTGTGGTCAACAAATCCCCGTAGACGAACTTGACGAGCACATGCGCATCGAACTGCTAGATCCCAAGTGGAAATCCCAACGGGACGTCTTGGAAGCCCGCAAAGTTCAGGCCTCGGAGCTCTTACGGGGTGCTGATGTTGTTTCGTCGCTCAAGGACCTTGCTCGTACGCGTGTTGACATCTTTGGTGCTGAAGCGGATGAGGAACGGCGAAAGAAGGAGGAGGAGGAGGAACGAGAGCGCCGGAAAGAGAAAGAAAAGGTTGTTTGGGACGGGCATACTGCAACCAAAGTCAGCACGATGGACAAGTATTCCCTCAATGTCAATTTCGACGAACAGATCGCCGCGATTCATCGTGCCAAGGGTCTAGGACCACAGGACGCCAACGCGATTGGTCCTGGCATTGGGCCTGCTGCTGCTCCACCTCCACCAATGACAACGCTGCCACCGGCCCCAGCGTCACTACCGGCGCCACCTATTCCAACTCCGGGGTCTGCGGCTCATCCAGGGTATTCCGCTGCAACCGTGTCATCAGGGCCCCAGCCAGCCTCTGTATATTCCAACCAGCCACCGCCAGTTATGCTACCACCCCTTCACTATCAAGGTCCGGATGCTGTGCAACCGTTCGGATTCCAGCCACCTCCTGTTGGTATGCACCCCTCTCGCATGCCAGGTATGAGTGGCCCACAGGTTGGCATGGTGCGGAGCGCGGATGAAATGGACGGTCTTGAGGAACAACCGCAAATTAAGAGGCAGAAAATCGCGAAGCTTCCAGGTGGCGCTCTGTATCCAGAAGCAGATTGGATTAGCATGCATCCTTATTCGATATCGCTCAACATTCAACTTCCCATTGAGCCTTCGAAACCGGAGTGGAAGCTCGGTGGGAAGATGGTGACCATCTCTGATCTACCGCTTACGCTACTCGTTTCGACGTTGCGCGAGCGATTTATTCAGGCCACCGGGAGCACCTTGCCTGCTTCGAAAATGCGAATATCTTACATGGGTAAAATGCTTACGAATTCTAGTACGATTGCGAGCTACAACTTGGAGGACGAAGACGTTGTGGTTCTGAGTGTGAGTGCCGGGAAGAAAAAGTGATTTAGCAAACGCCCTCTGCGTGCTGTGTCCCGTAGGATAATAATTACATGTCCGTACATCGTGTCTACTATGCGTGAGAAGTCCCTGAGACTGATAAAGTGAGCAAATAGAGTATGCGAGTGTGATTGATGGACGTTAGATTGTTGTTAGCGGGACGGATAGAAATCTCCCAAATAAACCCAATAATATAAACCCAAAGACCCAAAGTTAACCTTGAACGACCCATGTACCCGAATATAACGCCAGTGTTTGTGACCACGTAAAACCTAAGATGAATAAGAGAAGATGGGGAACCATAGCGTCCCTCGTGCCGGAAACGTTTCTTGACAAGTCATGTGCGACGTAAAAGCCGATAGGCGAGCAGGGTTAATTGTGGGGTGATTGACCGGTCACAGAGCCTGAACCGCACAGTGCACGTCTGGCGGATGCGGGGACATCAGGGCCGGTGGAGCGTGGCCGCAACATTGGCGACGGGGGGAAGAGTAAGGAGCCGAACGAGCTCTCGGAGGAGGTTGGCGAGGGGGTGGTGGAGTCGTTGGATGCCTCCGATTTCGCGTCGGCGTCCGAGGCGAGCAGAGATCCGTCTACGGGGACCATGTCCCGGAGCCACTCATCGTCCCGCTGGGACGGCCATCTGGGCAGAGCTATTTTTCGCCGAAAGACGCTGTTTTGGGAAGTGAGGTAGGGGCGGTGAAGGAGCGTGGGGGGTATGGGGGCGTCATCGGTGCGAGGGGAGCAGGTGAGGACGGAGGAGCGCTTTTTGCCACGGGAAAGAGCAAGGGAGTCGTGGACGACAGTAGACATGTTGGTAGAGGAGGAGGAGGAGGAGGAGGGTGCTGAGGATTCATGTCGACGCCGCCGCCGTTATAAAGCAACTGCAAGTGTTCAGTTGACAAATCCCCCCATGGAACAGGCTGACATAATGTAGCCCCGGTTCCGATCAAGGTAGCCACCCGATTTGTAAACACCAAGCTCGGTCTAGACGGTTTTTCCTAGCTGTGCACAATCCAGTGTTATGTGGTCTAAAATGTACACGATCCTACAACCAACGAGCGTCCAGAGAAATCGAAGATCATCACTCTACAAAACTGGGCATGCGACTCACAGAACCCGCCTACAGATCAACGCAACAACCAGCACAAGCAACACACAGATCGCAGTGTCTAAAAGTAACGGGGCCCGGTGCGAACAACGATGGGCGGTCAGAGGTGATCCGCGGATAGGCTCAGGCCGAGTGGCGATTGGACTGTCTCGCTCCCCAGTGATCGACGACCCCAGTCGAAGAGCAGGTGTCGAAGGGACAGACTGATCGAGATCAGATTGGGTCGTCTCCGAGCCGGGAGAACGTTCTGGGGGGGTTGGCAGTGGAGTGGGAGATGATTGAGGAACAGGAGGCTCAAGGTGGTGTTGAGCGCGCGAAAGTCCTCGGAGCCCTGCGGATTCATTCAGGGTCAAGGCTGCGTCCTGTGGCGGGTCTGGAAGACATTCCAAGTTGGATTGTTGGCACTTGGGGCAAACCCACTCCCGAGATCTTGAACGTGACAAATTGTCAGTGACTTGGACGGGCGGTTGTCGAAATGAATACTGACACGAGTGCTAAACGTTTGCGCTCCGAGACAGGGTACTCGACCGACCCAACGCCATTGGCTGCCGAGCCCTTGAGGGGGAAAAATCCCTGGAGGCCAAGGATAGCTACGAGCCGGAATAAGTCGGCGTTCAATTAAAACCAAGCGATGCGCACCCGTTCGCACGCCCCAGGCAGGCTGCCACTCTTCCTCGTGATCTGAGGGATGGATTAGCCTAGACCGTGTGTGAAATAGCGGAGAGGACCAACAATTTGTGAAGCTGATACAGATCTGTCAAAAGGACAGGTGAACCTGGGAAATCATCAACGTGCCGGTTAATGGAGATGAATACCTTTGTGTTTAGTTCAAAACGACCGTTTGGGGTAAGGATCATGAGCGAAGGTGGTCGGAAGGGGTATTCTGCGGGTAGCAATATGCGGAAATGATAGAGGCCACCCTCAAATTCTGTGCCAGATGGTCCTCTAATAGTGCAGTGCCATTCCTAAGGAGTGAAATTAAGAGGGCAGGGGGTGATGGGTAGTGGGAACATACGAAGATGTCGTCCTGTGCGGTACGGTGAGCGATGGGACGGAGAGTGCGCGATGTGGAATACCTCGAGAGGAGCAGCGTGATAGTCGGTGCAAGGGTCGCTTGCGAGCTCTCTTGCTTCTTGCATTATCCGCTTCACGGCTGGAGAAGAGACGGTCAGCCGTCCTAGGGAACCAAGTGATCTTGAGGTGGCGTACCGGCGTTGTTCTTGTTCAGGGGTGGCATGAATGAGAGAAAGGAGTGGGCCGAGGGGTGAAGGGGGAAGCGTGCGTGTGTGTGACGGTCTGGCCGCTGTTTGGGACGGCGGGCGCGAGTGAAGGCGAGTAATCGAGCGCGGTCCCACTTCCAATTCATACGTGGTCGCGCCTGCACGCGTCGGGAATTGCCGATCGGTGATCGCGGACTTTGACCACGTCCAGCGACCCCGTCCTGGCGCAGACGCGTGTTTTTCTGCTCGAGCGATGGTCCACATCACCCACGTCAAGGTCAGACCCAACAAGCGTGCGTCGTCACCGTGCAACCCGTCGTCGCGACAGATCTTGACGTCTCCTAGTTCATCGACCTTCCCCGTGCAAGGCCGAGTTTGTCGCCATGCTCGGCTGTTGGGCCGCCACTGGCGACGTGCTCTCTGCTGACCCCGCCAAGTGCAAGGAGGTGGCCAGCGTGCTCTTCAACTGCATGCGCACGACGGTGGGTGCTTCGTTTCGTGACGCGCCCGGCCCCGCTCACTTTTGCTCAGCCCGTGTACCCTAAACCGCAACGGCCGTCGATCAACTACCATCTCAGCAAGCTGCAACGGAAAGTCAAGTAGTTTGTTTTGTTGATTTAGATAACTACACATGTTCATATCCTTTTACAATTGCCATGCGACCTAGTGATCCCGATTTCGTCGAACGCTCAGGCTGTGCCGCACTAACCTCGACGAGGTGCTTGTGTACACATTTCCTTCACAGGACATGCTGTACATCGCACGGGCGTCCAGTGGCGCACCACCGAACAGCACACACTTCCACGGTGCCTGAACGGAGCAGCACCCCCTCTGCATGTGCACTCCACGCATCCGCACTGCCCACCCGGTACAAAGCCTCTACTCCTTCCTGTGCTCATGTCCTTCTCAGGTCTTATGTCAGCTCACTCAAAGGTTACTATCTTTTGGGACTATGGTCAGTCGTAACTATCGGTTCCATAGCCGCTCCTGAGCCTCACCCGTCAACCTTGCCAGAAAATTGTAGTCCCCCCTCCAACTCATGTGGTCTAGGTTTCGACATCGTAAACAACATCCGTCGCATTGCCCGTCTTTTCGGCTCCGTCACGGCCTTCAGAGCCTATCTTGATATTTCTGCGCAGTCTCCCAAGTCCGTTGCCCTCCGGTCTGAGCTTCAGTCGTCAGGTGTATCTCTGATAGACTGTCCTCACAATGGCAAAAAGGACGTCGTCGACAAAATGATTTTAGGTGCGTACCCAACGTGTTTCCCATGCCCTTGTCATTGAGTTTGGCGCCCGCTCCAAGTCGATATGCTCGCATTCGCCATCGATCACCCTCCTCCCGCTACGATCATGCTTATTACCGGCGACCGCGATTACGCCTATGCCGTATCAATCCTCAAGCTCCGCAGGTACCAGGTTATTTTGGTCGTCCCCTCCTCTCCTCATGTTTCACCCTACCTCGAAACTCAAGCTTCGCTCGCCATTGACTGGGGCGCAGCTATACTGAGAAACCGCACAGATCCTACAAGTTCAACCCAAGCCGTCAGACAGCCCTATCTCGACCTTGATGCCAACCTCGTAGCCCAGCTCTTGAGAGAGCTACAAGATACTTGCCTCGATGACCTGGATACTGTTCTACACCCTAACCCTGCCTCCGCCCAAGCCACCTCGGGGCTGCGACGCACAGGTGCTCGCCTTGGGCCGTCAATGCACCCCATGGATACGGGGAGCGTCGATTCCACGCAGGAATCTAACCAAGCTCCATCTTCTCCCAAGAAATCCACGATAACAGCCGATGACACGGTGCCCATGGGATTTCTCATTCCAAGAACCCCTCCGCGTTCTCGCCACGCATCTATCTCCTTGGGATCTACACGTGCACGCAGTGCAACCATTGCCGCACAATCCCCCCCGGAGCTCGAGCAGGAGATTCCTGCCAAGATCCCACTGTCGACGAGTACGAGGGAGACCGTAGACGGTTCCGTACAGCAAATTTTGCCGCCGACGTTCGATCCGTTCCGTGCTAATGGTTCGACAGGCAAGATTCCGGTCCCGGTAAAACAAGGCACTCTTCCTTCCCACGGGCTGAACTGCTTGGCATCACCTTTTGTTATGACCAAAGTGCAGGCCGGGTCGGATTCAATTCCCGATCCCTCCACGAGCTACATGACCTCAGCAAAGACACGCACCGCCGCTCTCACCACCACATACGAGGTGCCGAGAAACATCGCAGTCCCAAGGGAGTTTGGAGTTTTGACAGGCCTGGATACCAAGGACAACGATGGAATTTCTGAACGGTCTGTACCGTATCGAGTATCACCTCGGGGTGACACTCGTAGTGTTATTGATAGCCCCAACTCCAATCACCATTCCTATTTCACATCCCATGCAATGCGTTCCCCGTCGCCCAGAAACGTGGAGCCGTGCCCTTCTGATAGCGATGCCCCTTCGGATAGGCATATTTTCTCTCCTACTACAATGTATCTGGGAGTCGTCGACGACGACGATTCAGGGCAGTCCGCCGCTCCGTCGCGTGCGTCGAGCGCCCTAGACCACTCCGCACCAGACTCCTCGCCGGCACCGTCTTCGAGTGGTATCTCATCAATCCCTCCTAGTACGGAGGAAGCGCACGAACAGGATGAAAGCGAATGGCGTCAAAAGTGGACAATGTTCAAATCGCTCATCCATCTCCTCCTTGCAGCCCGAGAGAGAGGCATCACCCGTCCTTCACGTTCCATAATCGCGACGACCCTCATACAGTCTGACAAGCAAGCTTATCTGCGTGCCGGAGTGTCAAGATTCCGGGATTACACCGCTCTGGCCGAGCAGGCAAACGTCATCGAGCTTGGTGGCAGCCAAGCTGACGCATGGATTGCGTTGCACCCAGACTGGTTGGGGGTGGGCGACATCCCGACTGCTCATGTCCCCACCAGTAGAGTCTCGTCTCCCATGTCTGACCTACCCGGAGTGATCGCAAATCCGTCGTTAACAAGTTCCAGTAACCTGCCAATGGAAAGTGCTACCAACTTCCGGCCGCTCATTGCACCTTCGCCGCTACCCAGACCGCCCGAAAGTGGCGGCGCAGTACCCACTTTGGGAACAGAGGACAACCCCTTTCGGGCTTTTGTACCAGTCCAATTCCAACCGCTGATCGCTATCCTTGTCCGGATGCGTATGGAAGGCTCTCCCCAGGCCCCGAGATCCATGGTGGGCCAATCGTTGAGCCAAGACGTGTACGCTCGTGCAGGAGTGACGGGATTTAAAGAGTACATCCACCAAGCTTCGGAGGCGCAGCTTGTTCAGTGTGGTGGCGTTGGGAGTCGTGCTTGGATACGTCTTCGTCCAGAATTACGAATATAAGGATCTTGTTCCATAACTTTCACGTACGAGAAAGAACCGTCCTACATGCTGTAGTTATATATGAACAAGTCACACAACAGAGTTGTTACCTCACTCTGAGAATGTCTTGATGGAACTTGTGTCGTAATAAATTAGGACCCACCTCGAAACATCGGTGTCGTTCATATGGAAAGGTAATCAACTACGGTGACTTCAAGTGCACCACCCTAGGACGCAACGGGCTTTAAAGTCGCGTGTTTCAAGCATGTTGTGCTCTGCGAAGTGGAACGCTGGTGTTCCGGGTTGGGCAACGTACCAAAAGGATCTTCCTTTGCCTACGTTCCAAGCTCAACCACATGTCATCCGCGATTTCAAGATGTTCGCATAATCCTCTCTAACTGCTCTATGAGAGATCAGCAATCAAACGGTTCGGTTCCAGCGTCGTGTACACCCGCTCCACATCGTCGTTCTCTTCTAGAGCTTCTACCAAGCCCTCCAGGGGACCCATCTCCTCGGCGTTCCCCTCAGCTTCCTGCGGCTCTAGTGGGGCCCAATTAACCTCACTCGTAAGTACCTCGCACAGCGGGGACGTGGACGCGAAATCGGTCGTCACTTTCATGACCCTACCAAGGTCTTCGGGAGGACAGACCAGCTAGGCAAACCAA
>JBBPKR010000499.1:0-10061 GCA_038089375.1 Pseudoaustroboletus valens | reverse complement strand
ACGCCATGGCTTCTTCTGCATAGTCGTCCTGCCCTTGTCGGGTGAGAGAGCGCCACCAGCCACTGAAGGCGGAGAACAGGTCCCTGGGGTGGACCGAAGCGATGGCATCATTAAGCTGGGCTTCCATGAGGGCGGAGAGGATGCGTCAGAGGAGGGTGGAGAAACAAACTTGCATGGCTCCGAAGAGAGTGGGGTCGGATGTGAGGTCGGAGATGGGGATCTGGGAGAAGAACAACCAAAGATGGACAAAGGAAAAGTAAACAAGAAGCAGGTTACTGGCTGCAGGATCTCTATTTAAACCAATTCTTTCAGTGATGGTATATACTAAGGGAGGGGACTCAAGGGCTGCAGAAAGTATTTCATCCCTAATTTCATCAGGGAGAAGAGATGGAACGATGGGGGTGTTGGGATGGGTATGACCCATGGAGAGGTCGTAGTCGGAGTTGGTGTCAAACACCTGGGTCATGCCAGGGTCAGTCATGTCGATGGATCCGGACGGGTTGTCCTCGTGGACAGAGGAGGAGGAGGGGCGAGAGGTAGCGGCAGAGTGAGAGGCAGAGGAGAGGAAGTTGTATGCCATGATGGTGGTGGTTCAGATGGAGAAGGCGGAGGGATGACTGGCCTTATAAGAGAGGAGGAGCTCGTCAGAGTGGAAAAGATTTGATTCAGGTTCCCAGGTGTTTTCTGATGAAGGCCAGCCTTTCCAGGCCACCAGGTACTGCCTTTTGCCTCGAGGTCCGCGGTGTGAGAGGATTTGTTCTACCTCGTATTCTTCTTCGCCTTCTATCTCTTCTGGGGGTGGAGATAGGAAGTTCGGACCATGCTCCGCCGTCTCCCTATAGGTAGATAAGAGAGAGGTGTGAAACACATCGTGGATACGCCATGTGAGGGGAAGTTGAAGTCGGTATGCCACCGGGGATATTACTTGGGTTATCTCAAAGGGTCCTTCCCTTCAAGGAGCGAGCTTCTTGGACGGATATTGGAGATGAAGGTTCTGGTTCTCAAGCCAGACCTTATCTCTGACTTTCCATGGGGAGAAGCAAGATAAGGAGCGTTCCCTCATGATCCGTTGGGACCTTTCGTGTGCCACCAGAGCTTCTTTCCTTCCTTCCTCGATAAGGGATAAGCGATTCTCCAGGGTTGGCAGGAAGGTTTTTCCGATTGGAGGATAAGCCCTGGGTTCGTATCCCATCATCAGGAAGAAGGGGGATTGGTTGGTTGATGAGTGAGTGGAGGAGTTGTGGACGAACTCCGTGAGGGGAAGCAAGGAGGCCCAGGAGTTGGGCTTTCCAGAGCAGAAGATACGCAGGTATGTTTCTAGCTCCTGGTTTACCCGCTCGGTTTCGCCATCGGTCTGGGGATGGTAGGCAGTGGAGAGGGCGATGTCATATCCCAGGAGTCGAGCGAGTTCTTTGGCGAATGTGGAGGTGAACTGGGGGCCTCTGTCAGAGATGCATTTGTTATGTAGTCCAAATCTAGGGAAGATTCGTTCAAAAAAGAGGGTAGCTACTCCTTCGGCAGTGATGGAATCATTGCAAGGCAGAAAAAGTGCCCCCTTTGTAAGCCCATGGTCAACCACGACCAGAACAGCAGTGAAACCAGAGGAGACCGGCAAGGAGGTGATGAGATCCAGCGAGATCTGTTGGAAGGGGCGAGTTGAAGAGGATTGGATGGGGAGGAGGGAAGGCTGAGATGGGTGGGTGTTAGCCTTGTTGGCCTGGCAGGTGGCACAGCCCAGGACGAAGCGTCGTACCAGGGTGTTGGATATTTACGCTTATGATCCTACACAATCAGTCACACATGTGACGTTACAGTATTTAGTCAATTTTCGTTCACACGGACACCTCAGTCTCGTTTGCCACAACGACTGAGGTGAGCCACTATCTACGTATACCATTCAACACAGACGCTAATGTATTATAGTCACTCGTTCCTACTAGGTAAATACCTAATACACAGTCTCGTTTGCCACGACGACTGAGTCACTTGTTCCTACTAGGTAAATACCTAATACACAGTCTCGTTTGCCACGATGACTGAGTCACTCATTCCTACTAGAAACGTATCACAGGGATGAGAGGCCAGGCCACCAATAGTCTTGGGCAATCCAATTCTGAGTGTGGAGGACACCAGGGTGCCCAGCAGCAGGGGAGTCATGGGCTAGACGGATAATATCCAAGCGAAGTGGTTCTGGAACATAGAGGCGACCCTTGTAATACAAGAGGCCTTGTTCCGTTGACCAGTCCAACACTGATGCTCTGGGAAGGAGGGAGGATCCTTCCGCGAGGCGAGAGAGGGCAGAAGACGCAAGAGAGTCAGAGGTAGTGAGGTTAGCAATCTTTGCCACGATGGCAGTATCCAGAGACCGAACAAAAAGGTTAGCAGGAAGTAGGGTAACATTCGCATTATCAGAGGTGGTATTGATGTCGTATCTGCGGGAGAGGGCATCGGCTGGTGCCATCTGGGTGCCAGGGAGGTGGTGGAAGACGAGATCAAAGTCCATCAGGAAGAACTGCCATCAAGCATGTTGTCTGGAGAGCTTCTGGGGTTGGCAGAAGTAGGTTAAATTCTTGTGATCGGTGAGCATGGTGACTGGAAGACCGGTTCCCTGAAGGTAATGTCGCCACTCCTCCAAGGCGTGAATAACTGCCAGGAGTTCTCTGTCATAGATGAGTTGTTCTAAGGGTTCCATGGGGATTCGATGATGCATGGCCCATTTCCTATCAATGAACGTGCCTCCGGCTCCACTATCTAGAAGCACGTTGACGGTGAGATTTTGGTATTTTTGGATTATATTGATTTTTATGGTGAGTTCTCCTTCGAGGTTGATAACTCTCAGGACTTTAGGAGTCGAGCTCTCCTGAAACTCTCTTGGTATCATTTTCATATTATAGGTAAAGGGCACAGGAGATGGTTCTTGTATAGTACATTCAAGGGGTTTAAACCCTTGATCTAACAAATCCTGGTATGGTTCTATGAATACATTTTTTTTTCTTTATTACTGGAATTAAATACTCCTATCGTGGAGCTGCACTCTTTTGGAGATGCCGGTACACTGGATTCAGGGAGGCTACCCCATCGTGAATCCAGATTTTCTTCTTCTAAATATGAGAAACTATTTTTAAATGAATCCCTAATTACATTATCTATTTGGGGTGACTGAGGGCTCGATCTCATCACCCCCTCCCTTTTCCCTTTGCTTCTGTTACTTCTAAGTCACGGAAATAGGCCCTCATGGCCTTGTAGTCCATTCCTTGGACCGCCTTAAGCCGACGGTTGGGCTCTGCCATTGATGATGAGGTGACCACCCCGGAGCTGTTTGTTATAGCGGCGCTCTCCGCTTTTCCAACCACCTGAATTCTTCAACTGCACTTGGCCTTGTGCCCGCCTCTAGACCACCCGCAATCCCCGCACCTTGTGGACGGTTTAGGACATTCTCGTGCCATATGCCCTTCAGCTCCACAATTGAAGCATCCTTTGGGTGGCGCGGTACAGGAAATGGTCCATTACCAACACTTCCCTCTTATCATCCAGGAAGATATGCCGAATTACATCTTGTTGAACGGCTCATTCGAGAAGACCTACGCCTTCGCTGTGGGACACCGTGCCCATTTCGAACAGGGCCAACCACTTGGTAAGGAACACCTGAGTACGTTCCCCTCTTCGTTGCATGAGAGCTCGCAATTGACGGCGAGCAACGTCCTGTTCGTTGCCGATGGTGAATCGACTACGGATCTGGGTCTCCAGATCGTTGATTGAAGGGTACTCATGGGGGTTTTTTCCCCGTGCTTCTTGATTTCATTTCGGGCCCACAGCCGTCGTAGTTTCGTTCAGCAGGGAAAAAGGTCTTTGACAAGTAGGCACACGGTTGAAGATCTCCATTGCCATTCCATTGCATAAGCACCGCACCAGAAGCGGTGAGAGAGGCGTCCGTCATGACAAAGAATGGTTTTTCAACGTCGGGCATGCGGAGTAGTGGTTTGGAGAGGAAGGAATGTTTCAACTGGTCAAAGGACTCTTGACATTCATCAGACCACAGCCAGGGGACGTCTTTCTTGGTGAGGTTGATCAGGGGTTGGGCGACTGCCGAAAAGTTAGCAATGAATTTTCGGTAGAAGTTGCAGAAACCAATGAAAGATCGAACCCCCTTCAGAGACTTGGGGGGTTCCCAATCCTGAATGGCGGAGAGTTTGGCAGGGTCCATGTATAGTTGTCCAGGTTGAATGACCAGTCCGAGGAACTCCACTTCGCTGGAGGCAAAAATGCATTTCTCAAGTTTGAAATGAAGGTCATGTTCTTGAGTGCGCTGTAATACCTTTCATACTCTTTCCCAGTGGAGGTGTAGGTCGTTGTCAGAGTGAATCATGAAGTCGTCCATGTAAATGATTAACCATCCTTCAGCGAGGAAGTCGCCGAAGATATCATTCATCATTGCTTGGAAGGTAGGTGGGGCATTACAGAAACCAAAGAATATCACATTAGGTTCAAAGAGGCTGAAGGGGGTGATAAAGGCAGCTTTCCATCGATCTTCTGGTTTGATTAGAACATTGTTGTATCCCCAGCGAATGTCTAACTTGGTGAAAAGAGTGGACCCTTTCAGTTTGTCGACAAGATCAGAGATATGGGGGAGTGGATAAGCATTTTTTACCGTGGCCGAGTTGAGGTACCTATAATCCTGACAGGGTTGGAGGGTTCCATCTTTCTTCGGGACAAAGAAGAAGGGGGAGGCCTGTGGGGATTTAGACAGGGAGATCTTTCCGGAAGTCAGGTGTTTGTCAATGAACTCTTTACATGCTAGGAGTTCCCTTGGGTTGAGAGAGTATGCCTTGACTACCTTGGGGACAAAGTCTTCCTTCAGTTTGATGGCGTGGTCCCAGGGACGAGATGGGGATAAGGATGAACCGGTGGGCTTCTTGAAGACATCCTTGTATTCTTTGAGTTCCGTGGGGAGAACAACTTTTTCCTTTGGTTGTTCTATTGCTATTTCAGTGGCGATGGTAGTTTTTTGTACATCTAGGTATTGGGAAAGATAGGGGGTGTTAGGGGAGGAAAGTGTTTCAGGGATGGAAACTACTCCCGTTTTCCAGTTGATAAGGGGATTGGCCTTCCAAAGCCAGGGAAGTCCTAATATTACCTTTTTTTTTCACATCTTAGGACATAAAACTCTTTCTTTTCTTCGGTATTTCCTATCCGAAGATTGAGGATGGTCTTGTAACGGATGATACCTCCCTTATTGGGTGTTCCATCAACGTTAGAGGCGATGACTGGGACGGTCATCTGGGTGAGGGGAAGGCTGAGCTGAAGGGCGAGATCCCTATCTACAAAGTTACCAGTGGCCCCGCTGTCCACTAGTGCAATTTTGTCAATGATTTGGTGTCCTTCTGTGGTGCAAAGAGTGATAGGAAGTTTCATAGAACATTCTTTGCTACCAGTATTGTACACAGAGGCGATAGTTACTTTAAGAAGAGGAGACATCGAGGCTTCCTTCCTTTTCAAAAATCCTCCTTGACTTCATCTACTTTGGCAGAAGAGATGACTTCTGTTCTGTCTTCGTCATAGACAGTTTGTAGCACTCGAAGGATCTCTTCTTTCGAGACCTTCTTTGCTGCTAGGGAGTTGACATATTTCCCTAGGTCAGATCTGGGAGGTGCAGGGATGGTAGAGGCCATTCTGGCTGCTATGGGCCAAGAGGGGTTTCGAGAAGGAAGAGGGGGTCTGGGAGAAAATGGGGGTCGTCTGGGACTGGAGGAGGAGGGGTTGCCACAGTGGTTGGATGCTCTGCAGCCTTCTTGATGGCAGACGAAGCAAAGTCCCTTCCTCATGTGGTTGGCTCATTGGAGAGGGGAGAGTTGAACCGAGTTGACATCCATAGCCATAGGGTCTCTCGTGTTTTGGAATGATCTAAATCCTAGGCCCTTCCATAGGTTAGCGATTCGTTCCTTCTGGGCGTTGAAATCTTCCGCCTTCTTGATCCACTCCTTGAAGGTGGTTGGTACGGCAGACATGGAGAGGATCATCTCAGCGATCCTGGGGTGTACTCCCTTCATGAAGAGGAGTATGAGTGTTTTGTCATCTTCCAGTCCAGCTCTGGCAGCTAGGAGTTGGAACTGGTTGATAAAATCCTGGAAACCGGTGTCCTTGTTCCGGTTTTGTGTTAACTGTTCTAGTTCCCTCCTGGCAGACTCCTTCAGGTTATAGGGAAAGAACGTCTTAGTGAAATCTTCTTCGAACTTGGCGAAAGTTCGTTCTGCAGGTGTAGTAGTCGCGTCTGATACCTTTCGGTACCAGGTTTCGGCGAAGGGAGCAGCCTTATCCTTCAACTTGTTGAGGCAAGTGAGGAGCTGGGCATTGTCATTGTATAGGGTGCTGTTCATGGTGAAGTAGGCCTTCATGGCCAAGATCCATCGTGTTGCATTTGCAAAATCTCCGGTGAAGTCATCAGGGAGACCAGCCTTTAGTTCAGTTGCTCGACCACTCATTGTGGTAGCTTGTCCACTTTCAGCAGTGGGGGTAGAGGTGTGGGTGGAAGGGGAAGGGGAAGAAGTCGATAGGTTGGAAGGGGAAGGGGTGACGGTCTTTAGTCTTCTGGAGATGGCTGGACCTGTTCCTGTGAGGAGGGACTGGGCGGAGGAGGAGGTGATGAAGGGAGTTCTGGAGGAGGGGGACTGCTGTGGCTGTTGGTATTCTTCTTCATCGTCGTCGTCGTTGGCAGGGACATGAAACCCTTTAAGTGGATGGCGCGAAATGGTGGCGATCTGCTAAGCAGCAGAGGCAAGGGGAAGAGCTAGTTCTTTTTTTACGCGAAGTGGCGTTCTAAGTCTTAGACCAAGGAGGAATCGCTCACGAAGAGTCCGCTCCTTGGAGTTCAAAGACGAGGGAGAAGGGTCTCAATATTCAGACACACAGCTGGAGCTCTCGGAGGACTAGAACAACGCTTGATTGCATAGAACTAGCTAAAGAACATCATTGTACTGTTATGGGTATTCTAAGGATCTACCTATCGTGCACAGACCATGCTGTGTACCTAGTAGAAAGAGAGAGGAAGACATATAGAGACGAAGAGATAAGACAATAAGAAGATAAGGAGATAGTGACTCATGTTGAATGAGTCACGCTAGATAGGGAGAACTCGGAAGAAGATAAGAAACAAGGAGATAAGCCATTGGGCTTCTATCTAGTGAGAGAGGGTAACCAAGGGGGATCAAGGGTCATAGAATAAACACAAGGAAGAAAAGAAACAATGTCCAATGATGACAACGGCAGATTGAGGGCGCTCTCCACGGCAACTGTAACAGCCGCGATCTGAGATAAGTTTGTCATGGAGACCAAAATGTTTGAATACATGGTGGAAGAAAAGGTTGGCGATGCCGGCAGCATCAATGGTTTTTGAGCAAGGGGCAAGAATTACCCCCTTACTGAGGCCATGGTCGACCACAACCATAACAGAATCATGGCCGCGGACCGGGGGAAGGTCGGTGATAAGATCCACCGAAAGGTGGGCGAACAGGCGGGAGGTGTGGACAGCCAACGGAACGGAAGGGGGGATGGTAGGGTAGTTTTGCACCTTATTAGCCTGGCAAACGGCGCAACCGGCCACATATTTCCGGACAAAGGTAGCCATACCAGGCCACCAATAGTCTTTGGAAAGGAGGGCGAGAGTGCGGAGGTGGCCTCCGTGACCACCAGAAGGGGACCCATGAGCGTCCTCAACTAGGCAAGGACGGGCGGGATCCAGGACATATAAGTGGGAACGGAAATAGAGCCAGCCATCCGAATAGGTCCAGTCTGAAGGAGAGGACCGGAGAGGGAGGGAAGGAGATTCCGAATGGAGTTCCTTCAAATAGGTAAGAACAAGGGGGTCGGACAGGGAGGATTCCGTAATTTGTTCTGCAAGGGAGAGGTCGATGGAGTTGACATGATGCGCAAAGGCGTCATCAGGGAGTAGCTGTACATCGGCATTGTTGGAGGAAGTATCTATGGAATCCTTCCGGGACAGGGCGTCTGCGGGGCCCATCTGGGTGCCAGGGCAGCTCGGTAGGACAAGTCGAAGTCCTGCAGGAAAAGGAGCCAGCGTGCCTGGCGCCAGAAGAGTTTACAGGGGTCCTTGAAGTATGTGAGGTTCTTGTGGTCCGTAAGAACCGTGACAGGGTGGGTGGAACCCATCAGGTACTGCCGCCACTCTTCAAGACCGTGGATGACTGTGAGAAGTTCGTGATCATAGATGTCATAGTTTCGCTCCGCTGGGGAGAAGGAATGTGAGAGATATCCACATGGGTGGAGGTCCCCATTGGAATCAGGTTGCATTAGCACTCCACTGGAGGCTGTCAAGGAGGTGTCCGTCATAAGGGTAAAGGGTTTGGAGGTGTCTGGGAAAGCCAATACTGGCTTGGATAGGAAGGCCTGATGGAGTGATGTGACAGCCGTGTCACAGGCTGGGGACCAGGCAAAGGCAGTACTCTTCTTCATAAGGTCGATGAGGGGTCGGGCGATATCCGAAAAGGAGGGGATAAAGTGACGGTAGAAGTTACAGAAGCCAAGGAAGGATCAGACTTCTTTAACTGATGAAAACAGGGCGGACCATTCCGCGATGGCTTTGAGTTTGGTGGGATCCATTTTGACTCCATCGCCACTAACTACCATTCCGAGGTATTCCACGTCTTTGGCCGAGAAGGTACATTTCTCAAGTTTGAGGTACATGGAGAGTTCATGAATGCGTTGAAGTACCTTGCACACACGTTCTTCATGAAGGGAAGGATTGGTGATGGAGTGGATGAGGAGGTCGTCCATATAAATGATCAACCATCCTTCTGCGATGTAATCGCCGAAGTGATCATTCATGAAATGTTGGAACGTTGCTGGCGAATTACACATGCCAAAAAACATGACATTGGGTTCAAAAAGGCCCAGGGGTGTGATGAAAGCCGCCTTCCAACGGTCCTCCTTTTTGATCAAGATATTGTTATATCCCCATCTTACGTCAAACTTGGTGAACAGGGAGGATCCCTTAAGTTTGTCGATAAGGTCAGAGATGAGGGGAAGGGGGTACACATTCTTGATCATGTGGGAGTTAAGGTAGCGATAGTCCTGGCAGGGGCGCAGCTTCTTGCCATCTTTCTTCTGGACGAAGAAGAAAGGGGCTGCTTAAGGGGATTTGAAAGGAGAAATCTTCCCAGATTTCAGGTTTTCATCAATGAACTCCTGGCAGGCTTTAAGTTCAGCCAGATTAAGGGGGTAGTTCTTTGCTCTTTTTGAGACAAAAGAGTCGGAGAGTTCAATCGTATGGTCATACAGGCAGGATGGGGGTAGTTTAGTGGTTCCTTCTTCGGAAAACACATTAGAGAAGGATGAGTAGGCGTCTGGGAGGGTGACCTCCTCCGAGCCGGCTTGTTGGGCGATGGTGGTGGACAATATAGTCCGGGCAAGCTCTATGAATGGGGGAGAGCTGGGAGCATTCAACATAGAAAGGCCAAGGAGTCCTTTACGATTCAGAGGTGTCAAGTAGCGTAGGTATTTGTTGTAAAGGCTCCGAGAGATGTCGGCTTCCTCTCCTTTGCCAAAAAAATTGGCGAGGTAGCATTGGTGATGAGACTGGGAATGATCGTCCTGGGTGTTGTTGTAGTCTCCTGGGGAAAGCTCCACTTTCCCGTCCCACCATGAGATCTTGGGATTCATAGATCTCAGCCAAGGGAGGCCTAGGAGGAGGTTGTCCTTGCCCTGTCCAAGGACGAGGAACGTTCGTTGTTCCATGATGCCGCCGTAGTCAATGACTAGTCGAGCCTTGTGGGTGATATCACCTGCCTTGTTGAGAGTTCTGTCAACATTCTGGGCTTTAACAGGTTAAGGAAGAGGGGAAGTGGGGATGTGGTGTTGATCAATGATGCGACGATTGATGAAGCATCCAGTAGCTCCACTATTGATCAATGCAGTAACGCCAACATTTTGCTCCGGGTTCTTGCTGGAAATAATGGTGACTGGAAGGCGAATAGAACTAGCCTTCATTCCAGCAATAAATACAGGAGCAATCATAACCGAGGGTCCAGACGCCGGTCCTGGCCCTCCTT
>JBBPKR010000497.1:0-10083 GCA_038089375.1 Pseudoaustroboletus valens | reverse complement strand
CACATGACCAAGATGGCTATGGAGAGCCAATAGTGTCTAGTTTATTCCATCTCCCTAGTGGTAAGCGAGATTCCCACGGACAGACATGCTATACTATGAACTATTCAAAACTACCAAACATTGCAACAGTTTTGTTGCTCACTGTAGATTACTAATTCATCTTAGAGCCTGTATGGTAGCACACTTTCTTACACAACAACAGTTTGACACAACAACAGGTTGGACTTGTTTGTTTTGATTACCCGAATCACCAGCATCGTCTCCAAGGTTGGAGCGGAGACTGAAGCCCATCTAGTCACTATACAGCCATGGATTTCCACCACAACACATATCTTGAGTGTGCTACATGTTATCATATGTATAACATCAATCATATCTCATTGATTACTTTGGCATTGGACTGGTCACTCAAGGCCATGTCTCAAGACTTTCAATCTTTCAATCTGTCAACAGAACAGACAGTGAGTAGGTCCCAGGTGAAATGGTGGGATGAGGAAGTCGATCACTTCCTCAGCTTTCTTGAGCTCCATTGGTCTGAATGTGGAGATGGGGAGAACTTCAAGGATGCCACATTTTAAGCAGCAGCTCATGATTTCCTACCCATCCTGAAGAGTGGTAGCACATAAGTCAAAGTCTTCAAAGAGTTGCAAGAATAAGTGGGTCCAGGTAAGTCATCCGGCTCATCACAACCTTGGCAATATCACTCATATTTCACAGCTAAAGAATATGCATACCATTATCTGTAGATGGTACAACAAATCTGGGGTCCATGTTACATGAAGTGGCATCTTAGATACTAGACCAACAATGAATCACTCATGAAGAGACTGTTACGAATCCGTTCATTTTCACCTAGCTTTGTCACGTGACTAGATCACCTGACATGTCACATGACCAGATCATGTGACTGGTCTAGGCTCTTATCTCTTATCTACACATGTACTTAATCTCCATCATCTTCTAGTTCTATTCACATGATCGTGAGACTCATATGTACTAATATAGTAACCCTTATCATAGATAGTACCTGACACAGCTCGGTCTGTGCACAGCATGTAGTAGTATAAATATGAATGATATCCAACCAGACAAACCAGTTTTGTCCTTGTTGGGATTCCCCTAACGAGCGCACCTCACCTTTAGTCTCGTCCTATCAACTTGGAGAGTGGGTCCTAGACATCTTGTCTTAGGGTCGCCTTCAAAGGACAAAACTACCAAGTTTACTACCTACTCTCCCCGTGACCGGGTTACGTCACAACATATCTTTTCACTTACTCTATCTCTCCTATTTTTGTTACCCTCGTACCTCGTCAAGCGTCACTTCTTGCACTTGTGCAAACCCGGACACCAGGGTTAAGGTGGTTGGTCATACCGTTGTGTCAACGGCGCAGAAAACAACTGCAGCTTCAATTGTTGTGTGCGGGATTGACTATCCCACGATCGAGTTCGCTTTGTGAAGGCTAAGACCTCATTTGAAAGGACACACTTCACCACTCGAAACTAGTTTTTAGCGCTTGGCACCGTTCGGTGTCCCCCAAGGTGCAATCAGGGGTAATTGTGGTATTTTCCACACAATGAAGGACAACTCTTTGTCGTTGTAAAATAAGAGTTGTAGTCTCGGCACACTAAAGTCGTCAGCCGTAGCTAGGCAGAACCCGTTTCCTCCACATAGTATAGTACAACTCTGCAGCGAGTCCGCCCTCCTGCGAAATTCGCATGCCTGTAGATAGGCGAAGATTGTCAACCTGGCCGTATACTTCGGCAACATGTCTCTTGCCATCCGTCCCACCTTTCCTGTCCCTCGTCTTGCGACCCCGGGCCCCTCCGATAATGACATCCTGGACGGCCAATTCTTTTTCGAGATCACCGGAACCACCGATCCGGTTATCATCCAAGATTGTTTAGACCTGCTCAAGGGAACACTCCCTATCTATGTCCATGACGAACATCTCTATGTCGGACGCCGAGAGTTCCTCCTCGAGTTCCCACCTCTCCTCCCCATCAATCGAAGAGCCCACAGTCAGGATGTCCGGAGTAACCATGGACGATCTATGGGCCCAGATAGAACTCCTCGCCACCGCACTCGCCACTCTCCAGGCCCAACAGAACCCCACTGTTCCAATCGCCTCCGTAGAAGTACGGAAAACCATACTTCCGGTTCCAGACCCCGGCCACTTTGATGGGTCCTACCAACGCTTCGAAGAGTGGTGGATGAAGGTCTTAGTCTATCTTGACTTTCACAAGGAGACCTACGCCACCAATAAAGACAAGGCGCTGGCAATTCTCTCCCGAGTAGGGTCCAAGTTCGGAGAGACTGACAAAAATGGGGCAGGCTTGTGGGCCCGCAATGAAATCAAAAAGCATTGGGAAAAAGGACCCCACGACTACCCCACCATCGAAGACGTCGAAGCTCAGATTCGGAGCCGATTCACCATTGGCAATGAGCGGGATCTAGCCCGTCGTCAACTTCGTGCCTTGACCCAGCGAAGAGGGGAAAGAACGCAGGTGTTCCTCACCAAGTGGCTAGCCTTGTTTGACATGGCCATAGTCTCCCATAGTGAAGGAGTAGGACTGCTAGAACAAGCAGTCCGACAAGATGTGATTCAACATATCTTCCTCGACGACAAGAGGGAGGTACTAGTAACGGATTATATCCCTCTCATTCAACGATACGCCGAAGCCATTGAAAGCTTCAAGACTCGCAATTGGGAGCCGGCAGTCAAAAGAACTCCTTACCGGGACCCCAACGCCATGGAGGTAGACGTGATAACCCGCCCCTCGCCGCCGAAAGGGTGCTTCAACTGTGGCATAGAAGAACACTTGGCTAGGGAGTGTCCTAAACCATCCACGAAGTGCGGCGATTGTGGGTGGTCAAGGGGAGGACACAAGGCCCGGTGCAGCTGGAAAATTCATGTTGTGGGAAAGGAAGCGGAGAGCACCACTATAGCAAATCGCTCCGGGGTGGTCGCCTCATCATCAATGGCAGAGCCTGACCGTCGGCTTAAGGCGGTCCAAGGAATGGATTATGAGGCCATGAGGGCCTACTTCTGGGACCTCGAGGAAATGGAAGGAAAGGGAAAAGGGAGGGGGTGACGAGATCGAGCCCTCGATCACCCCAAATAGACAATGTAATTAGAGATTCGTTTCGTAATAGTTTCTCTTATTTAGAAGAAGAAAATCTGGATTCACGATGGGGTAGCCTCCCTGAATCCAGTGTACCGGCGTCTCACAATGAGCGCAGCTCCATGATAGGAGTATTTGATTCCGGCAATAAAGAAAAATATATATTTGTAGAACCATACCAGGACTTGCTTGATCAAGGGTTTGAACCCCTTGAATGTAGTATACAAGAACCGTCTTCAGTTCCCATTACGTATAATATGAAAACCATACAAAAAGAGTTTCAGGAGAGCTCAACTCCTAGAGCCATTCGAGTTATCAATCTTGAAGGCGAACTCACCGTAAAAATCAACATAATACAAAAATATCAAAACCTCGTCGTCAACACACTCCTAGATAGTGGAGCAGGGGGAACCTTCATCGATAGGGAGTGGGCAATGCACCACCGAATCCCCATGGAATCCCTGGAGCGTCTCATCCCCGTGTATAACGCCGATAACACGTTAAACCAAGCAGGCAGAATCACCCACCGAGCGGTGCTTGTAATCGACTTCGAAGGACACCGAGAGAAGCTCACGGTGGAAGTTACCAATCTGAGCCGGAACCAGATGATTATAGGAAATACATGGTTATGACATCATAACCCCTGAATCAACTGGGAAACGGGGCACGTGGCCATGACAAGGTGTCCAGAATCGTGTAAAGCGTTGAACGCCTCTTACCGGAATAGGTTAGAAGAATGGGAAAACAAATACAGGCACACAAGGGGTCAAACCCGATTAAATACTATAGATAAACCTGTATTTGAGGAACCCTTCAATCTAGTCCCAAAGGAGTATCACGATTATTTAGACGTCTTCTCGAAGAAGGCTAGCGAGAGATTGCCCGAATGGAAACCATGGGACCATGCTATCGACCTAAAACCAGAGTTTAAACCAAAAAAGGGTAGAGTGATTCCCATGAGCCCGGACAAGCAAGCCGAAGTGCAGGCATTTCTAGATGATCAGTTATCTAAGGGGTACATCTGTCCTTCTAAGTCCCTCCAAATGTTGCCAGTATTCTTCATCCCCAAGAAAGAAGGGAAGAAGAGAATGGTTATGGACTACTGGTACTTAAATGAAGGAACTGTGAAAAACAACTACCCCTTGCCGCTCATTTCTCAACTTATTGATAAATTAAAAGGAGCCAAGCTCTTTACAAAAATGGATCTCCGATGGGGATACAACAATGTGCGGATTAAAGAAGGAGATGAATGGAAAGCGGCATTTGTCTGTCACAAAGGGGCTTTTGAACCCATGGTTATGTTTTTCGGACAGTGTAATTCGCCTGCAACTTTTCAACAGATGATGAACGAGATCTTCGGTGACATGGAAGATGTAGTCATTGTCTATATTGATGACCTTTTTATCTTTACAAATACCCCTAATCGAGAAGAACACATAAAGAAAGTTCGAGAAGTGCTGGCATGACTTAGGAAGCATGATTTATTCGTTAAACCAGAAAAATGCTCTTTCTTCCAGACTAAAGTAGAAATGCTTGGAATGGACGTATCCACAGAAGGAGTGGTCATGAGCGAAGCCAAGCTCAATGGGATTGCGGGATGGACAGCCCCCACTAATATAAAAGGAGTAAGGAGCTTCTTAGGGCTGGCCAACTTCTACCGGAGGTTCATCAATGGATACTCTCAGGTAGCACGACCTCTTCATGACCTAACAAAGAAAGATCAACCATGGGTCTGGGGATCAGATCAACAAAATGCATTTGAGACACTTAAATTAAAGTTCACCACTGCCCCAGTATTAGCTTACCCGGATGACACCACTCCGTATCGAGTAGAATGCAACGCCTCCGATTTCGCGGTAGGAGCAGTCTTATCAACGCAAAAGGAAGACAAATGGCACCTGGTAGCCTATATGTTCCACGCAATGTCACCAGAAGAAAGGAACTATCCCATTGCGGATAAAGAAATGCTGGCCATTATCTTGGCCTTAGAACAATGATGAGGCGAACCTAGCGATGAGCCTCGAGATGGAGGCCGTCAATAAAGGAGGGTGGTCGGTCGGGGGTCTTCGCCTATGCATGGATGCTCCTATAATGTGGGTGAGCTCCTATAGCGCGGTGAACAAGGGAATACTCATCGGTAAGAGAATGTGGGTGAGAAGAGCTCAATCGGAACAGATGTCTAGAATCAATGTCCACAAGAACTAGACTGGGGAGTCTAGTGGCTCGGGCGCTGTATTTATACTAGCTACTACAGCACACAGACCATGTACTAACTACCTAATATAGCTATAGGGTATAGGGCTAGGGTCTAGGGTAATGACATCATAGATAAGAGGGAATACCACCATAGGTCAGCTATAAATGGAGGGAGCTAGACCATGACATCATAAAGGGGAGGCGATAAGGGAAATGAAGGGCTAGACTATCGGATATAAGAGGAAGGAGTCTAGACCGGGAGAAGCCGAGGTCACGTGACTAAGGGACACGATCCGGCTATAGAAATAAAGGGGAAAGAGAAGACGAGGAAAGGGGTAAGTGTGGAAAAGGAAAACGAGCCGGGTAAGGCGCGCTCAGGCATGGTTCGTAACAAATGGTGCCACCACCTAGAAGGGGCGCATTTTCCGTTTGAAATCTGGACAGATCACAAGAATCTGCAATATTTTATGACTTCTCAAAACTTGAGCCGGCGTCAAGCCCGATGGGCACAATACTTATCAAGATTTGATTATCGATTAATCAACAAACCCGGCACTTCCATGGGAAAAGCTGATGCCTTGTCCAGACGAGAAGATCACACCGTTGGCATAGAGACCGACAACTGTGATGTCACATTCATTCCCCCAGAAAAGGTTATCGCTCAAGTAGGATCTGAAAAGAGCCTATTCGAGCAGATATTACAAGCACACGAGTCCGTATGAAATCCCGATGGCAGTGTGGATAAGCTAGGTACCTGGATGTACGACAATAAGATATGGGTACCACCGCATCTCCGCCAGGAGGTAATCACTCGTTACCACAATCATCCGCTAGCCGGACACAAAGGAGCCAAAAAGACCACGGAATTGCTCACCCGGTACTATAAATGGCCGGGCCATCGCCAAGATATTGTAAATTATTGCCGTACATGCCAACGATGCGCGCGAATGAAACCGATCAATCATGCACCTTCGGGACTTCTGGCACCTTTAGATATTCCAAAAGGACCTTGGGAAGATGTAGCTGCAGATTTCATGATGGGCTTCCCTGAAGTAAACGGGTTCAATGCCATCCTAGTGGTGGTAGATAGATTCTCGAAGGAAGCAGCGTTCATTCCAACAACAAAGGAAGTCACCGCCCTTGGCACCGTGGCCTTGTACAGGGATTATGTATGGAAGCATCACAGCCTTCCATCCTCAATCGTATCTGACCGGGGCCCGCAATTCGCTTCCCAGGTTATGGAAGCGTTATGTAAAATGCTACAGATAGAATGCTGCATGTCTACCACATATCACCCACAAACGGATGGGCAAATGGAAAGGACTAATAGGGAATTACAACAGTACCTGCAAATGTTCATAGCAGAAAAACAAGAGCAATGGGTCAAGTGGCTAGCCATTGCCCAGTTTAACTTTAACAACACACAGTCCGCCGCTACAAAGGCTACTCCCTTCTTGCTCACTAAGGCGTTCAACCCCCGGATGGGAATTGAACCTGAAGTCACTCGTTTACCCGCCGCAGCTGCCTTTGCAGATAACATGAAAAAGGCCTTATTAGATGCTAGAACTGCTTTGCAGAAAACTCATGAGAGAATGAAAATGCAAGCAGATAAGCATTGAGTGCTGGCCCCGGCTTACCAAATAGGGGACAAAGTGTGGTTGTCTACGGAGAACCTCATGCTGGGAAATCGCCCCGCCCGGAAATTAATGGAGCGCTGGATAGGACCCTACACGATCAGGGACGTGGTTGGGAGTAATGCAGTATCATTGCACTTACCTAAGCGCATGAAGATACATGAGACAGTCAACGTTTCCCGCGTGAAACCGTACTTTCCCCCTGCGGAAGGGCAGCTGGTGGATAAACCCGGCCTGATAGTTGTTGACGAAGAGGGCTCTGAGGAGTTCGAAGTCGACTATATAGTGGACTCGCGCCCTGTTGGACGGGGCTTTCAATATTTAATACACTGGAAGGGCTATGGGGAAGACGATCGTACTTGGGAGCCTGCCTCTGGTCTCAAGAACGCCCTGGATGCTGTTAAGTTATTTCATTCGCAGCATCCGGCAGCGCCGAGGAAGCTGAGCGGTCTGTCATCAGCTGCATTCGGGGAGCTCTTTAGCCCCTATGAAAATTTCACTTCCAGATCAACATCGCATGGGTAATCTGGAATCTCACCCCTAGTGAGGGGGTAATGTTATGAATCCGTTCATTTTCACCTAGCTTTGTCACGTGACTAGATCACCTGACATGTCACATGACCAGATCATGTGACCGGTCTAGGCTCTTATCTCTTATCTACACATGTACTTAATCTCTGTCATCTTCTAGTTCTATTCACATGATCGTGAGACTCATATGTACTAATATAGTAACCCTTATCATAGATAGTACCTGACACAGCTCGGTCTGTGCACAGCATGTAGTAGTATAAATATGAATGATATCCAACCAGACAAACCAGTTTTGTCCTTGTTGGGATTCCCCTAACGAGCGCACCTCACCTTTAGTCTCGTCCTATCAACTTGGAGAGTGGGTCCTAGACATCTTGTCTTAGGGTCACCTTCAGAGACCAATCATTGGAGTTCAAGTTAAAGAGAAGGGGTCTCGATATCCAGTCACACAGCTGGAGCTCTTGGAGTACTAGAACAATACTTGATTGCATAGAACTAGCTACAGAACACAGTGCTACAGATGGGTATTTATAGGTATGCTATAAGAGCACGGACCAGGAATAGTCCGTAGTGGAAGAGAAGAGGAGAACATATAAGAAAGTGAGAGATAAGGGTTGAATCATAGATAAGAGATAATGACTCATGTTGAATGAGTCTGTCATATCCACAAATTTTCACCAAGTCAAGTCCAACCTCTGATGACACCTCTAGACATTCAACTCACAACCCCAGCACAATTTTTGACCAGTGTGCATTTCCGAACCCCGAGAGTTATACTTAGCATTTCTTCGTATGTCTCTCTTGCCTCTCGCCACGTTATCTGTTAAAGTCAAGAATACCCCTTCCCCTTTTTCACCTATCATTAATGAGGATGACTGGAATGCGGCGCTCTCCCAAGACTGCTCCCCAGCGGAGTGGGATCAATATTTCTGTTTCTTGCCTTCTCCTGTGCCGATCACTGCCTTCTAGGCAGTGCTACTTATTTATGACTCGTTTTTTGTCACAGACACTGCCCTCCTTGGCTATGCTCTCTCACGCATAGCCTTGTAGTTCCTTTTATATCCCTGACTCGTTATGACTCATTAGTGCCTACCCTACACTAGTTCAAGCGGAGCTTGAACTCGTTACGATACCCTATTTAAACTCCTCTCTCTCGTATTTGTATCTCTAACCTTGATCTACACAATACCACATAGTTTCAAGTCTGTTGGTTGATTCTTTCTATCTCATCCTCTAGTCTAAGCTGGGCCTTAGACTTCCTCAACGTCATTGCCATCCTCGTTGTTGAGGACCGCTCCTATCCCTAGGTAGGGAACCTCTGTCAGTGAGAGCTGAACCTCTCCAGGTCTGCTTCTAGGACACTGTCCTATGCCACCTGCGTCGAAGGGAGTCTTGGAGACTTCCTGCCATGGCTGCTAGAGTAACTAGCCATTGCTCATACCAGTGAGAGAAGGGTACTGTTTAACACCATAACCCCTTGGTACATGTTACGCAAAGCGGCGTTCTGGGGACTAGACCAACGACAAATCGCTCACGAAGAGACCAATCGTTGGAGTTCAAGTCAAGGAGAAGAGGTCTTGATATCCAGTCACACAGCTGGAGCTCTCGGAGTACTAGAACAATGCTTGATTGCGTAGAACTAGCTAAAGAACATGGGGGCTATCGACGGGTATTTATGGGACGACTGTTGAAGCATGGACCATGCTGTACAGATAGCAAGAGAACAGAGAAGAGCGGAAGAGGAAATAAGAGATGAGAGCTCAGTTTGGAGATAGGGAAAACTAGGGATCAGATAAGGAGATAGGGAAGATTCAGAAATGAATAGCCTATCGCATAGGGAAGGGATAATGAGGGCAATCCAACCCGAGGGAGAAGTATATGGGATGAAAGAACAAGATGGAAAAGGATCGAAGGGGGACATTACTGAAGGGGTCCAACTCAACTGTAACAGTACATCACTTGACACTACTGGTCATGTCATATGTTATACATCACAGTTGATCGTAACATTATCTGTTTTCCATTTGTACTAGTCTTGTTATGTCTCCATGATCTGATCCTCCTCGCTTAGTTACACAGCTCTGGCTTACTCATCCGAGCACAGCTCTGGTACACTTGTACCCGGTGCAGTTACTTACCAATCACCTACGAGCTTTACTAATCACCCCTGAACCTCATATATAAACTGTTACGGTCGAGGATACCCCCTCCCCTTTTTCCCCCGTCATTGACGAGGACGACTGGAACGCCGCGCTCGTGCAAGACTGCTCCCCGGCGGAGTGGCACCAATATTTCCATTTCTCGCCTTCCCCTGTGTCTTCTCCTGTGCCGACCACTGCCTTCTAGGCAGTGTTACTTATCTATGACTCGTTTCTTGTCACAGACACTGCCCTCCTCGGCTATGCTCTCTTATGCATAGCCTCGTAGTTCCTTTTATATCCATTGACTCGGTATGACTCGTTATGACTCGTCTTGACTCATAGTACCGGCCCTAAACTAATTCAAGCGGAGCTTGAACTCGTTACGATACCCTATATAAACCCCTCTCTCCTGTACTTCCATCTCTAACCTTGATCTACACAATACCACGTAGTTT
>JBBPKR010000493.1:0-10140 GCA_038089375.1 Pseudoaustroboletus valens | reverse complement strand
ACGGAGATTAAGTACGCCTGGTGATAAGAGATAAGGGCCTAGACCGGTCACATGATCTGGTCATGTGATGCGTCATGTGATCTAGTCACGTGATGAAGCTAGGTGAAAATGAACGGATTCGTAACATCCTTGGTCAATCAAATCCTGGTACGGTTCTACAAATATATTTTTTTCTTCTTTATTACCGGAATTACATACTCCTATCGTGGAGCTGCGCTCAGTGTGAGACGCCGGTACGTTGGATTCAGGGAGGCTACCCCATTGTGAACCCAAATTTTCTTCTTCTAAATACGCAAAACTATTTTTAAACGAACTTCTAATGACGTTATCTATTTGGGGTGATCGAGTGCTCGATCTCGTCACCCCCTCCCTTTTCCCTTTGCTTCCGTGTCTTCGAGATCACGGAAGTAGACCCTCATGGCCTCGTAATCCATTCCTTGGACCGCCTTAAGCTGACGGTCAGGCTCTGCCATTGATGACGAGGCAACCACCCTGGAGTTATTTGTTATAGCGGCACTCTCCGCTTCTTTCCCCACGACATTAATCTTTCGCCTGCAGCGCGACTTGTGACCCCCCCTAGACCAGCCACATTCCCCGCATTTAGTCGAGGGTTTCGGACATTCCCAGGCCATGTGTCCCTCTCCTCCGCAGTTAAAGCATCCTTTCGGGGGCGGAGCACGGGAGATGGCATCGACATCCATTGTGTTAGGGTCCCGATAGGGAGTTCTTCTGACGGGCAGATCCCGGTCACGCGTCTCGAAGCTTTCGATCACTTCGGTGTATCGTTGGATAAGGGGAATGTAATCTGTCACTAGAGTCTCCCTCTTATCATTGAGGAAGATGTGGCGAATCACATCCTGTTGGACTGCCTGTTCCAGCAATCCCACCCCTTCACTGTGCGAGACCGTGGATATTTCGAAGAGGGCCACCCATTTGGTGAGGAAGACTTGCGTCCTTTCTTCTTTTTTCTGGGTGAAGGCACGTAATTGTCGTCATGCCAGATCCTGTTCGTTGCCAATGGTGAAGCGGCTCCGGATTTGGGTTTCTACGGCGCTAATGGCCGGGTAGTCATGCTTGCCCTTTCCCCAATGCTTCTTTATTTCATTACGGGCCCACAAGCCTGCTCCGTTTTTGTTGGCCTCTCCCGACTTCGATCCTATACAGGAGAGAATTGCCAATGCCTTGTCTTTGTGGGTGGTGTATGTCTCTTTGTGGAAGTCCAGGTACACCAGGATCTTCATCCACCATTCTTCGAAGCGTTGATAAGACCCATCAAATTGTCTTGGGTCAGGGACGGGAACTATTGTTTTTCGGACCTCGACGGAGGCGATCGGAGCGACGGGGTTCAATTGGGTTCGCATGGCGGTGAGGGCGGCGGTGAGGACCTCGATCTGGGCCCGTAGTTTGTCCATGGTTACCCCGGACATCCTTGTTGTCGGTTCTTCTATCGATGGGGAGGATTGGTGGGAATTCGAGGGAGAACTCTCGATGTCCGACATAGAGATGTTCGTCATGGACATAAATAGGGAGGGTCCCCTTGAGCAGATCTAGACAGTCTTGGACGATTACCGGATCTGTTGTACCGATGATTTCGAACCAGAAGTTGCCGTCAGGGATGTCATTGTCTGACGGTTCAGGGGTTGCAAGGCGAGGGACAGGAAAGGTCGGGCGGACCTCTAATGAGACGTTGCGGAAGTATACGGCCAGTGTGACAATGTTCACCTATCTACAGGCGCGCGAAATTGGCAGGAGGTTGGGGCTCGCTGCAGAGTTGATTCAATACAATGGGGGCAGCGGGTTCTGCC
Source organism: Pseudoaustroboletus valens (assembly GCA_038089375.1). Lineage (NCBI taxonomy): Eukaryota > Fungi > Basidiomycota > Agaricomycetes > Boletales > Boletaceae > Pseudoaustroboletus > Pseudoaustroboletus valens. The sequence continues at coordinate 8,335 of JBBPKR010000493.1, read as the reverse complement.
TGGCTATGGCTGACGACTTTAGTGCGCCGAAACTACAACTCTTATTTTACAATGACAGAGAGTTGTCCTTCGTTGTGTGGAAAATACCACAATTACCCCTGATCACACCTTGGGGGACACCGAACAGTGCCAAGCGCTAAAAACTAATTACGAGCGGCAAAGCGTGTCCTCTCAAATGAGGTCAATGCCTTCGCAAAGCGAACTTGTTTGCAGGATAGTCAATCCTTGCACTCAGCAGTTGAAGTCGCAGTTGCTTTCTGCGCCGTTGACTCAACAGTAAGACCAACCACCTTAACCCTGGTGTCCGGGTGTGCACAAGTGCAAAAGGTGACGCTTGATGATGATACGGGGGTAACAAACAATAGGAAGGAGAGAGTAAGTGAAACGATATGTTACGACGTAACCCGGTTGCGGGGAGAGTAGGTAGTAGAACTTTGGTAGTTTTGTCCTTTGAAGGCGACCCTGAGACAGTACGTCTAGGACCTACTCTTCAAGACCGGAGGATGCAACTTAAGGATGAGGAGCACTCATTAGAGGAATCCCAACAAGGACAAAACTAGTTTGTCTGGTTGGATGTTATTGCATTATATACTACTACATGCTGCGCACAGACCAAGCTGTGTCAGGTACTATCTACGATAAGGGTTACTATACATGGTTACAGTGTTCTCACGATCGTGTGAATAGAACTAGAAGACGACGGAGATTAAGTACATGTGAAGATAAGAGATAAGGGCCTAGACCAGTCACATGATCTGGTCATGTGATGTGTCATGTGATCTAGTCACGTGCAAAAGCTAGGTAAAAATGAACAGATTCGTAACACCGCTAGCCGGACATAAGGGAGCAGAAAAGACCGCGGAGTTGCTCACCCAGTATTACAAATGGCCGGGTCACTGGCAAGATATTGTAAATTATTGTAAAACGTGTCAATGCTGTGCCCACATGAAACCGGCTAATCATGTGCCCGCTGGTTTGTTGGCACCATTAGAGACACCAAAAGGACCCTGGGAAGATGTAGCCGCTGATTTCATGACTGGCTTTCCTGAAGTCAACGGGTTCAATGCCATCCTAGTGGTGGTAGATCGATTTTCAAAAGAAGCAGTGTTCATCCCGACGTCCAAAGAAGTCACCACGTTAGGTACGGCGGCTCTATATAGGGACTATGTATGGAAGCATCACGGGCTTCCTACCACGCTGGTATCGGATTGTGGGCCACAGTTTGCTTCCCAGGTTATGGAAGCATTATGTAAAATGCTACAGATTGAACATCGCATGTCAACTGTGTATCACCCACAAACGAATGGGCAAACGGAACGGACGAACAGGGAATTGCAACAGTACCTGAGGATGTTCATAGCAGAAAAGCAAGATCAATGGGTCGAATGGCTAGCCATCGCCCAGTTCAACTTTAACAACACACAGTCTGCTGCTACAAAGGCAACCCCTTTCTCGCTCACCAAGGCATTTAACCCTCAAATGGGAATTGAACCCGAGGTGACTCGATTACCCGCGGCAGCCGCCTTTGCCGATAACATGAAAAAGGCACTATTGGATGCGAAAACGGCCTTGGCGAAAACTCGTGAGAGAATGAAAATGCAAGCCGACAAGCATCGCACGCCAGCCCTGGCATACCAAATAGGGGACAAGGTGTGGTTATCCACGGAAAACCTCACACTAGGAGATCGCCCGTCTCGCAAATTAACAGAGCACTGGATAGGACCATACACAATCAGGGATGTGGTTGGGAGTAACGCGGTATCATTGCACTTACCTAAGCGCATGAAAATCCATGAAACAGTTAACGTTTCCCGCATGAAACCGTACTTTCCCCCTGCTGAGGGTCAGCCGGTGGATAAACCCGGCCCGATAGTCATCAACGAAGAAGGCTCTGAGGAGTTTGAAGTTGATTATATAGTCGATTCTCACCCCGCTGGAAGGGATTTTCAGTATTTAGTTCATTGGAAGGGCTATGGGGAAGACGATCGAACTTGGGAGCCAGCCTCTGGTCTCAAGAACGCCCCAGACACCGTTAAGTTATTTCATCAAACGCACCCGGCAGTGCTGCAGAAGATAAAGGGCCTGTCCTTGGCTGAGTTCGGGGGGCTTTTCAGCCCCTATGAAAATTTCACTTCCGGATCGACGTCGCATGGATGATCTGGAATCTCACCCCTAGTAAGGGGGTAATGTTATGAATCGGTTCATTTTCACCTAGCTTGCTCATGTGACTAGATCACATGACAGATCACATGACCAGATCATGTGACCAGTCTAGGCCCTTATCTCTTATCTACACGCTGTATTAATCTCCGTTGCCTTCTAGTTCTATTCTCACGACCGTGAGACTCATTAATCCATGTATAGTAATCCTTATCATAGATAGTACCTGACACAGCTTGGTCTGTGCGTAACTTGTAGAAGTATATAATGCAATGACAGCCAACTGGACAAACCAGTTTTGTCCTTGTTGGGATTCCCCTAATGAGCGCACCTCACCTTTAGTCTCGTCCTATCGACTTGGAGAGTGGGTCCTAGACATCTTGTCTTAGGGTCGCCTTCAACTAGACTCGGGCTCTAGGTTCTCTGGGCGCTGTATTTATAGTGGCTACTACAGCGCACAGACCATGTACTAACTACCTAATATAGCTATAGGGTACAGGGCTATGACATCATAGATAAGAGGGAATACCGCCATAGGTCAGCTATAAATGGAGGGAGCTAGACCATGACATTATAAAGGGCGAGGCGATAAGGGAAATGAAGGTCTAGACTATCGGATATAAAGGGAAGGAGTCTAGACCGGGGAAAGCCGAAGTCACATGACTAAGGGACGCGAACTGGCTATAACGATAAAGGCAAGGGAGAAGACTAGATAGGGGTAAGTGCGGATAAGGAAAGCGAACCGGATAGCAGCGCGCTCAGGCATGGTTCGTAACAACACTGAAAGCAGCGCTCACCGGGTCTATGATGAGAAAAGACATACCATGAACGTTGAGCGCAGTGTTTCATTCGCAAAGCACAGGGATGATGAATCCGGGCAGTCCAGGCTGCAGATTGAGGGGGAGCATGGCAAGGAAGCTGGAAAAAATGATCAGCACCTTTAAAGTGAAAGTGCCAGTGCAAGAAATGACTTACCAAAAGTCGAACACACTAGTGCCAAACTTCTGCTATCAACTGGACTGCCCACTATAAACGAAATGAAACCGTCAGCACCTGTTGTCAAGCTATGCCAGTCAGCACGCCTATAAGGTAAATCCCCTTACCTCAATATGCTTGCTGGGACCAACGAAGGAGCGGCTGTTTTGCCGCATGGTGCCCAAGTGGCTCTTGAGGGCCAACATGAGAGTGAGGGGGAGGGCATGGCCACAGAAGCCAATGTGGCTGATGAGTGGGGCAATAGCGATACCACTTATGCGATGTTCACAGGAGTCTCCGAGGTGGAAGCACTCAAACCATGCACAGTCGATGAGGCACGGAAAAGGCTGGACTGGACATGCTGGGATGAAGCAATCAACGCTGAGCTGAAAAGCCTTGATGATGCACATACCTGGGACATTATACCATGACCGTCAAAAGGGACAAATGTCGTCGACTGCAAGTGGGTCTTCAAGATAAAGAAGAACACAGCCAGCGAAATCAATAAATACAAGGCTTGTCTTGTTGCCCACAGTTTCATACAAGTTCAAGGTATTGACTACTACGAAACATATGCCCCGGTCACCTGCCTCTCGTCACTACGTCTCATTCTCGCTATTGCCACCTGCTACAACTGGGACATTGACGTCTTTGATTTTCACTCAGCATTCCTCAATGGTAAACTAGACAACAATGAAATAATATATATGGAACTACCCCCTGGCATTACTGCATACAGCTGCGACTTTGTAGCACACCTGCGTATTGCCCTTTATGGTTTGAAGCAGGGTGCACTGAAATGGTACCAGTGGCTGAGCAGAGAACTCGCTGCACTCAGATTCAAACACACAGAAGTGGACTGGGGAGTTTTTGTGGTGAAAATAGATGCCAACATACTAATTCTTACATCACACGTCAATGACTGTACTATTACTGGGTCATTGAAAGAGCTCATCAAAGTGTTTAAGGATGAAATTGGATCATGATTCAAGATCACAGATCTTGAACCTATCAGCTGGCTTCTTGGGATGAAGGTAGTGCGCAATCGTGACACCTGCACTATTTCTATCTCACAACAATCCTATACTGAAGCTATCCTCACTAAATACAATTTTGCCAATCAGAAGCCACTGTCCATCCCCATGGACCCAAACATTCAACTGTCACAATTACAGTCCCCGACATCTGCTGCTGACGCTGCAACAATGTGACAAGTACCATTTCAGTCAGCACTTGATTCACTTATGTACCTCATAGTGGGTACATGACTGGATATTGTATTCGCTGTGTCGACGATCACCCAATTCACTGAGAACCCCAGATTACTGCATTGGGAAGTGCTCAAACATGTCTACTGCTACCTAATTGGCACAAAAACATGGTCGCTCACATTCGGGATGCAGATCAAAAGTCTCAAGGGCTATGCTGACGCAGATGGAGCATTCCAGGAACACCAGCACGCCATATCAGGCTATGCCTTTCTTATTGATGGTGGTGCGATGTAGAGACTGGTACGTCTCTATGGTCGTATCGCTCATTATCATATCCCTTTGCATACCCCCTTTATCTTCCATTACACCCATTTCACACCCCACCCCAATTTCCGGGGGAGACCGTTGAAGACCGGTGCCCGACCCCTATCGGTCCACCTGGTCTACCTGTCTGTTTCTTTTACCTTCTAACATTTTGACTTCCCCTTGTTACCTATCATTTTCCTTTCTGTTTCCTATGAATCACAACATGTTCTTGGTTACTGAACCGACCAGCTCTATCGGGTCTTACTTAGTATTGATCGGCTGTCATAGCTGAAACGTTTCCGTTCCGTCCTTTGGTTCTCACTTGACTTCGCTAGAGTTCGCTAGGTCGTAGTTAAGGGTCCAGGCATACCTGGACTATAAATGTTGGTACTCAGGTTTTTGGGAAAAGGAAGCTCCCTTTTGGGCTCACTACAACCGATTCTACCATACTGTTACCGTTACCGTTACCGTCAACGACCACCGTCCACATTCTTCTCGATCTACTCATCACTCCCACCGCATTGTCTAATGCTCCTCCTCAGACCGGTCTTCCGGTCTCCAAAGGTCTCACGCCCAGTCTTGTTCTTCCTCTCTCCGGCCTACTCTAAAAGAGCTCAGAGGTCTTCTTCGTTGACTTACCCATCCATTAGAGTCCCTTTTGGGGCGATCATACTCGCTCCCCCTTACCCTTATTTTGCTCAGGACTTCTGATCTTGCATCCCCTAGCATCCCTCAGGCAAATTAGGAACTTTACAGCGATCTCATGGAGTTCACGCAAGCAAGAGCTTGTCACCCTCTCAACAACCGAGGCTGAGTATGTTGCGTCGACCCACGCTGCTAAGGAAGCCCTTTGACTTCGTCGTCTCATTGGCAAGGTGTTTGGACTGCTTCGCAAACCAATTACCCTTTTCAACAACAACCAATCTGCTATCGCACTTACCAAGGATGGTAATTATCACACATATACTAAGCATATTGATATTAGATATCATTTCATTCGTTTTTCTATTTCAAAAGGTTCCATTCATTTACTTTACTGCCCTACTGATAGCATGGTTGCTGATACCCTTATCAAAGCTCTCCCTTCCACTAAAGTGAAGCATTTTGCTTCTGAGCTTGGACTCCGTTCCATTTGAGGGGAAGTGTTGGAGTTCAAATATTGTGTCTATCTAGTAGCTTACCTAATCATGCCCATTTTTACTTGCTTGTAGCATACTCTACCTCAGTTGACTCTGACTGTCTACTGAGACTTATCTCATCAATATCTTATTCCCCATGCCAGGTACCAGTAGTTTACTCCTCATGATGTATTCACATCTCTGATGACCTCCACCAGGCTATCATTCCATCTCAAACAAGCAGTACCCCTATGGATCAAGACCTTGTGCCATTGATAGTTACCCCACTCCAGATACTAGTAAGTTATCCCTTGTGTGATGTTTCCATATCCCTAATGGTGGTCTACACCAGACTACTATTCTACAAATGAGCAGTGCCCCCATGGATCAAGACCCTGCTCTGTTGCACCCTGCCTCCTCTCCTTGCCCAGCCGATGTTCTGTCCCAAATGAGCAGTGCTCAAATGGATCAAGATCCTCTGAATGTCACCAGACCATTACCACTTCCCAAAGACCCTTTGCTGTCTCACCCTGCCTCATCTCTTGTAGATGGCACTACTATACCATTGCCACTTCCCACTGCATTCCGAACTATCATAGATCAAGCACTAGCTGAGCACCTGGAAGCAGCAACTGCTGGGCTTGTTGAACCTACTGTTCAGGGAATCATTGACACCTGCATCCCTCGTCTGACGGAATTTATTAAATCTCATTTTGCAACATTCAAGTTATCCTCTTCACACCCGCAAAGCAAGGGAAAGAAACCTCATTATGAGTCTTGGAAGGGGGATTATAATGGCAATGATAACCATGATGCTGATGATGCTGTGGTATGAAAATGGAAGAAGCTGGGTCCATGAGGGAAGATGAATTGTGTACATGTAAGCTACTGTTTCTAGTTGCTAGCTTGCTCTTCTGATTTTATGGTAGACAGCATTCCACATTTACCTTTAAGAGAAGAGTATTATTCCAGTTGGACCTAAAGCCACACTTTCCGCTTCAGCCTCTGCTGATGCTGTGCACGCCTTCAATCAAAATGATGTCTTGCCCCTGTTGTTAGAGAATATAGTGTTGGATTGGCACTGCAGCCCATTGACTTTGTCACATTGGAATTCTAAAGCTATATTGATCCTATTGCTCGATTTCTATAACAACCTCAAAAGTGGTGTCTATCAAGATGTCATTTTTGACAAGAAAACCATGAACCTTCAAATGATTTGAAAACTATGTGAACAAAAACTGGTCAGAATGCATCAGGCTCACCAAACACAGACTAGAATTGATATTGCCACTGCTAATAAGTGAATCCAGATGATAGCCCACATAGCTGCAAAGGAAGAAAAACATAGAAAGGGTGACAGAATGGTTGCTTGTCACCATGGGGTACATTATATTGTTGAGTGTCTTTCATTTTTACTTATAATTGCTTTAAAAACTCTTGCAAGGTGCAAAAAAATTGCATTGCAGAATCGCTCTTGAGATTCTGCACAGTGGAATGCCATTCGCAAGGTCATTGACAACCTTGGTGTCAAGGGTATGAGCAGTGATGAGACTGATTGTCCTCCTGCATTGAAGCCAAAAGTTCTACAGCATATCAAGCTTCCTTGGAGAAATCCCGCCATTTCTGATTTATTCCAGTCTGTGGAGAGCTATGAATCAGCTCTTAGAACAGAAAATATGCTAGAACAAGTCAGTAATTTGTTGCTGAAGCGTCATTGAGAGGCAGAGAAGAAAGAAGCAAAATCAACTGCAATCCCAGGCCTTCCACATAACTGGTATAATGATGAATGGTTTCAAGGGTTGACTGCTGGAGCATGCTCAATGCTCTCTGTCAAAATGGACATCGTGATTCCTAGTCTGATGAGCCCAATTTACCTCATGTTCAAACCCCTTGTCATGCGGTATGCAGGCACCCTTTGCCTCTTGAGTGTAGTAGTAGTGGCACCCTCTGGGGACCGTTAAGTGGCCCGTTGAGTGGACTCCCAGTATGTCCATCGTCCATATTGTGAATTGATCCTTGAATTTGCATGCAATCTATTTTTTTAGCAATTTTCTAAATATGTTTATTTTATAAGTTGCCTTCCTAGTCAGGAGTCATACATGTGGCAAATGTAAACCCTGCATCAAATGTGTTATGGATATATATTGTCATATTATCCCAAATCACTCTCCCAGTTTGTATTCATATCATATTTTGTACATATTCTGGCCATTGTTTCAAACTTGGTAATCCTTCATTCCTGAACAAACAAGGTTAGCCTACTATAAGTAAATTTTTGTTCCATATGTTGTGAGATAGTAAATGCATACATATCCATTAAATTTTTCGAAGTCTGCTTATCAATTTGTGAGGTGAACACATTTATGAACCTAGGGTCAATGAGTTGACCAGTCAGTATCTGGTCTGCTGAGTAAACATTCTCGACAGCGTCTCAGGTGTCGGCATGCCATTACATCAAGTGAGTTAATCCAAATTTAGCGAGCGTGGTCCAGTGGCGCAGTGTTGCACCTCACCCTCACATAATTCGGAGCTTATGAGAATGCCATAAATGATAGGAACGGCCAG
>JBBPKR010000491.1:0-10164 GCA_038089375.1 Pseudoaustroboletus valens | reverse complement strand
TCACACCCGCCACTATTGGTCGAGAGGGGTTTCAAGGAGGAAGGGGGGGTCTGGAGGGAAAGGGGGGTCGTCTGGGATTGGAGGAGGAGGAGTTGCCACAGTGGTTGGATGCTTTGCAGCCTTTTTGATGGCAAACAAAGCAAAGTCCCTTCCTCATGTGATCAGCTTGTTGGAGAGGGGAGAGTCGAACTGAGTCGACATCCATAGCCATAGGGTCTCTTGTTGTTTGGAATGATCTGAATCCTAGGCCTTTTCGTAAATTGGCGATTCGTTCTTTCTGGGCATTGAAGTCTTCTGCCTTCTTGATCCAGTCTTTAAAGGTGGTTGGTACCATAGACATGGAGAGGATCATTTCAGTGATCCTGGGATGTACCCCTTTCATAAAAAGGAGGATGAGTGTTTTGTCGTCTATTAGTTCTGCTCTGGCAGCTAGGAGTCGAAACTGATTGATAAAATCCTGGAAACCGGTATCCTTGTTCCAGTTCTGTGTTAACTGTTCTAGTTCCCTCCTGGCAGACTCCTTCAGATTGTAGGGAAAAAATGTCTTGGTAAAATCTTCTTCGAACTTGGCGAAAGTTTGTTCTGCGGATGTAGTAGTCGCATTTGATACCTTTCAGTACCAGGTTTCAGCGAAGGGAGCGGCCTTATCCTTCAACTTGTTGAGGCAAGTAAGGAGTTGAGCATCATTGTCATACAGAGTGCTATTCATAGTAAAATAGGCCTTCATGGCTAAGATCCATCGTGTTGCATTCGCGAAATCTCCAGTGAAATCATTGGGGAGACCAGCTTTTAATTCTGTGGCTCGACCACTCGTTGTGGTAGCCTGTCCACTCATGGCAGTGGGGTAGGTGGAAGAGGAAGGGGGGGGAGTTGATGGGTTGGAAGTGGTAGGAACGATGGTTTTTAGCTTTCTGAAGATAGCTGGACCTGTTCCTTTGAGGAAGGATTGGGCGGAAGAGGAGGTAATGAAGGAAGTTATGGAGGAGGAAGCAGACTGCTGCGGCTGTTGGGGTTCTTCTTCGTTGTCATCATTGCCAGGGACATGAAACCCTTTGAACGGATGGTGCGAAATGGTGGCAGTCTGCTAAGCAGCAGAGGCAAGGGGATGAGCTAGTTGTTTTGTTATGCAAAGTGGCATTCAGAGTCTTAGACCAAGGAGGAATTGCTCACAAAGAGTCCACTCCTTGGAGTTCAAAAACAAAGAGAAGAAGGTCTCGATATCCAGACATACAGCTGGAGCTCTCAGAGGACTAGAACAAAGCTTGATTGCGTAGAACTAGCTAAAGAACACCATCGTACTGTTACTGGTATTTAAGGATCTACCTATAGTGCACAGACCATGCTGTGTAACAGTAGTGAACAAGAGAAAGACATATCGGGATAGAGAGATAAGAGGATAAGGAGATAGGAAGATAAGAAGAGAGTGACTCATATTAAATGAGTCACACTAGGGAGGGGGATCTTGGAAGAAGATAAGAAATGAGGCGAGATAAACCGACCGATTTCTATTGAACAAGAGAAGGTAACCAAGGGCGATCAAGAGTCAGGGAATAATGGAAAGGAACAAAGGAAATGATGTCCAATGATGACAATAGTAGGTTAAGGGCACTCTCCTGGGCAATTGTAACACTCACTATTAATTTGGAGGTGTATGTGGTCAAGTTGGAGGGTGTGGTTCACTTTCAGAGGAAAAGGGATCATGAGACACAATTCTCCTCATCCATCACTTCTATCTCCTCAGTGACAGATGGTCCAGGCTCAGCCAGGAAATCATCTTCCATGTTGAAGACTTCCTGGAAACAGGGAGTTGAGGGACCAGCCCCAAAGGTACCCAAGGACATCCTGTCCATGAGGCTCCTACCATGGTGACTGGTGGTGGGTTGGTCAACAGGATGGTTCCTGTTGGTGACCTTATCCAGGCAGCAGAGGACTTGGGGAGAAGAATGAGCACCAAGGCTCTCAGCCAGGTCAAAAGCCCTAGTGATGTGGGAGAAGGCAGGCTCCTTGTAGTAGGAGGTGCTGGGAGTTTGGGACAGGATCCTTGGATCAACTGTCAGCATCAGAAAATAAGTGTGGCCATAATTGATCACAATCAGCACATGACCAGCGGGAGCTGGCAGGAGGAAGGTGTCTGTTAAAGTCGAGGATACCCCCTTCCCTTTTTCCCCTGTCATTAACGAGGATGACTGGAACATGGCGCTCTCCCAAGACTGCTTCCCAGCAAAGTGGGACCAATACTTCCATTTCTCACCTTCTCCTGTGCTGACCACTGCCTTCTAGGCAGTGTTATTTATTTATGACTTCTTTCTTCTTCACAGACACTGCCCTTCTCGTGAAGGCGACCCTAAGACAGTACGTCTAGGACCCACTCTCCAAGTCGATAGGACGAGACTAAGATTGGCAATGCACTCGTTAGGGGAATCCCAACAAGGACAAAACTGATTTGTCCGGTTGGATGGCATTCATATTTATACTACTACAGGCTGCGCACAGACCAAGCTGTGTCAGGTACTATCTACGATAAGGGTTACTATACATGGTTAGAGTGTTCTCACGATCGTGTGAAGAGAAGAGAAGACGTCGGAGATTAATACATCGTGTAGATAACAGATAAGGGCCTAGACCGGTCACATGATCTGGTCATGTGATGTATCATGTGATCTGGTCACGTGGTCATGCTAGGTGAAAATGAACGGATTCGTAACATTACCCCCTCACTAGGAATGAGATTCCAGATCACCCATGCAACGTTGATCCCAAGATGAAATTTTCATAGGGGCCGAACAGCTCCCCGAACTCGTTTAAGGATAATCCCGCCAGCTTCCGTGGCGCTGACGGGTTTTTCTGATGAAACAGGTGAACGGCATCTGGGGCGTTCTTGAGACCAGAGGCCGGCTCCCAAGTCCGATCGTCAATTCCATAGCCCTTCCAATGCACCAAGTATTGAAATCCCCTTCCAGCGGGGTGCGAGTTTACTATGTAGTCGACTTCAAACTCCTCAGAGCCTTCTTCATCGACAACTATCGGGCCGGGTTTGTCCACCGGCTGACCTTCTGCAGGGGGAAAGTACGGTTTTACACGGGATACGTTGACTGTATCATGAATAGTCATGCGCTTTGGTAAGTGCAATGACACCGCGTTACTCCCAACCACTTCCCTGATCGAATATGGTCCAATCCAGTGCTCCGTTAATTTCTGGGAGGGGTGATTTCCCATGGTAAGGTTATCCGTGGACAACCAAACCTTATCCCCTATTTGATATGCCGGGGCGGGCGTGCGATGCTTATCGGCTTGCGTCTTCATTCGTTCGCGCGTTTTTGCCAGGGCTGATTTAGCATCCAATAAGGCCTTTTTCATGTTATCAGCAAAGGCCGCTGCTGCCGGAAAACGAGTGACTTCGGGTTCAATTCCCATTCGAGGGTTGAACGCTTTGGTGAGTGAAAAGGGGGTAGCCTTTGTAGCGGTCGACTGTGTATTGTTGAAATTAAACTGGGCGATGGCTAGCCACTCAACCCATTGATCTTGTTTTTCTGCTACGAACATCCGTAGGTACTGTTGCAGTTCCCTATTCGTTCTTTCCGTTTGACCATCCGTTTGCGGATGATAGGCAGTCGACATGCGGCGTTCTATTTGTAGCATTTTACATAACGCTTCCATTACCTGGAAAGCGAATTGTGGGCCTCGATCGGATACCAGCGAGGTGGAAAGTCCATGGTGCTTCCAAACGTAATCTCGGTACAATGCGGCGGTACCCAGTGCTGTGACTTCTTTATTGGTGGGGATAAAGGCCGCTTCTTTGGAGAATCGATCTACCACCACCAGAATGGCATTGAACCCTTTTACGTTCGGGAAGCCTGTCATGAAGTCGGCGGCCACATCCTCCCAGGGTCCTTTTGGTACCTCTAGAGGTGCAAGCAAACCGGCCGGTGCACGGTTAGTTGGTTTCATACGGGCACACCGTTGACAGGTTCGGCAATATTCCCCAATATCTTGTCGATGGCCCGGCCATTTATAATAGCGGGTGAGCAATTCCACAGTTTTTTCAGCTCCTTTGTGGCCTGCCAGCGGGTGGTCGTGATAACGAGTGATGACCTCTTGACGGAGGTGTGGTGGTACCCATATTTTACTATTGTACATCCAGGTACCTAGTTTGTCTATACTTCCGTCGGGATTTCTGACGGTTGCGTGGGTTTGTAGTATTCGCTCAAATAGGCTCTTTTCCAATCCTAGTTGTGCGATAACCTTTTCGGGGGGAATGAATGTGACGTCATGATTATCGTTTTCTATTCCGATAGCATGATCTTCGTGCCTGGAGAGGGCATCGGCTTTTCCCATGGATGTGCCGGGTTTGTTGATTAATCTATAATCAAATCTAGACAGATATTGAGCCCATCGGGCTTGCCTTCGGCTCAAGTTCTGGGAACTCATGAAGTACTGCAGATTCTTATGATCCGTCCATATTTCAAAAGGAAAGTGCGCTCCCTCTAAATGGTGGCGCCACTGTTCTAAGGCCGAGATGATGGCTAGCATCTCTTTATCCACGATGGGGTAATTCCTTTCTTCTGGAGACATTGCGTGGGACATATATGCTACTGGGTGCCATTTATCTTCCTTTTGCATGGAAAGAACGGCTCCTACGGCAAAGTCCGAGGCGTCGCACTCTACCCTATAGGGGGTAGTGTCGTCCGGATAGGCTAATACCGGGGCGGTGGTGAATCTTAATTTAAGCGTATCAAACGCCGTTTGTTGATCTGATCCCCAGATCCAAGGTTGATCTTTCTTTGTCAAGTCATGCAGGGGTCGCGCTACCTGGGAGTACCCATTAATGAATCTCCGGTAGAAGTTGGCCAGCCCTAAGAAGCTTCGGACTCCCTTTACGTTGGTGGGGGCTGCCCATCCCGCTATCCCGTTGAGCTTTGCCTCGCTCATGACTACTCCTTCTGTGGACACATCCATTCCAAGCATTTCTACCTTGGTTTGAAAGAAGGAACATTTTTCTGGTTTTACGAATGAATCATATTTCCTGAGTTGTGCCAGCACTTCTCGAACTTTCTTTGCATGCTCTTCTTTATTCGGGGTATGAGTGAAGATAAGGAGATCGTCAATATATACGATCACGACGTCTTCCATGTCGCCAAAGATCTCATTCATCATTTGTTGAAACGTGGCAGGGGAGTTGCACTGCCCGAAAAACATGACGGTTGGTTCAAAAGATCCTTTATGGCAGACGAACGCTGCTTTCCATTCATCTCCCTCCTTTATTTGTACGTTATTATAACCCCATCGAAGGTCCATCTTTGTAAAGAGCTTAGCCCCTTTTAATTTATCTATTAGTTGCGAAATGAGCAGTAAAGGGTAATTGTTCTTGACAGTTCCTTCGTTTAAATATCTGTAGTCCATGACCATCCGCTTCTTTCCTTCCTTTTTTGGGATAAAGAAAACGGGTGATGTCTGAGGGGATTTGGACGGTCGGATGTACCCCTTCGACAGTTGGTCGTCTAGAAATGCCTGCACTTCGGCTTGTTCATCTGGGCTCATAGGGATCACCCTACCCTTTTTAGGTTTGAAATCGGGTTTTAGATCTATGGCATGATCCCATGATTTGCGCTCAGGCATTCTCTCACTCGCCTTCTTCGAGAAGACGTCTAAATAGTCGTGGAACTCCCATGGGACTAGATTAAATGGTTCCTCAAATACAGGTTGGGCTATTGTATTTAACCTTGTTTGCCCTCTCATATGCCCATACTTGTTTTCCCACTCCTCCAGCTTATTTCGGTACGCGGCGTTCAACGCACGACACGATTCTGGGCATCTTGACATGGCTACATGCCCCGTTTCCCAATTAATTCGGGGGTTGTGGTGTCGTAGCCATGTGTTTCCTATAATCATCTGGTTCCTGCCCAGGTTGGTGACTTCCACCGTAAGCTTCTCCCGGTGTCCTTCGAAGTCGATTACTAGCACCGCTCGGTGGGTGATCCCACCTGCTTGGTTTAACATGTTGTCGGCGTTGTACACGGGGATAAGTCGTTCAAGAGGTTCCATGGGGATTCGATGGTGCATAGCCCATTCCCTATCTATGAAGGTTCCTCCCGCGCCACTATCCAATAGCGCGTTGACGGTCAGATCTTGGTATTTTTGGATTATCTTTATTTTTATGTTGAGTTCTCCTTCGAGGTTGATGACTCGAATGTCTCTGGGAGTCGAGCTCTCCCTAAACTCTTTTTGGATCATTTTCATATTATACGTAAAGGGAATTGGAGAAGGTTCATGTATATTACAGTCCAAGGGTTCGAAGCCTTGGTCAAGCAAGTCCTGGTATGGTTCTACAAAATTATTTTTTTCTTTTTGATTGCCGGAATCAAATACTCCTATCGTGGAGCTGCGCTCGTAATGAGACGCCGGCACGTTAGACTCAGGGAGGCTTCCCCATTGTGAGTCCAAATTTTCTTCTTCTAAATACGAGAAGCTATTACGAAACGAGTCTCTAACTACTGTATCTATTTGGGGTGATCGAGGGCTCGATCTCGTCACCCCCTCCCTTTTCCCTTCGCTTCCGTGACTTCTAAATCGCAGAAGTAGGCCCTCATGGCCTCGTAGTCCATTCCTTGGACCGCCTTAAGCCAACGGTCTGGCTCTGCCATTGATGACGAGGTGACCACCCCGGAGTTATTTGTTATAGCGGCACTCTCCGCTTCCTTTCCCACAACATTGACGGTACGATTACATCGGGCCTTATGACCCCCCCTTGACCACCCGCAAGACCCGCACCATGTGTCCTTCCCCGCCGCAATTGAAGCATCCCTTGGGCGGTGGGGATCGGGAGATGGCATTGACATCCATGGCGTTGGGGTCGCGGTAAGGAGTCCTTTTGACCACTGGTTCGCGGTCCCTGGTTTCGAAGCTTTCAATGGCTTCGGTGTACCTCTGGATTAGGGGAATATAGTCCGTGACCAGTACCTCTCTCTTGTCATCGAGAAAGATATGGCGGATGACATCTTGCCGGACCGCCCGTTCCAAGAGACCGACTCCTTCGCTGTGGGATACCACGGCCATGTCGAATAGCACCAGCCACTTGGTAAGGAACACTTGCGTGCGTTCTCCCTTGCGCTGACTCATGGCTCGCAGTTGCCGTCGGGCCACGTCTCTTTTGTTGCCGATGGTGAAACGGCTTCGAATCTGGGCTTCTACCGCGTCGATGTGAGGGTAGTCGTTTTCTTCCTTGCCCCAATGCTTCTTTATCTCATTGCGGGCCCAGAGCCCTGCACCGTTCTTATCCGTATCCCCCGACTTGGACCCTACGCGAGAGAGTATGGCCAGCGCCTTGTCTTTGTGGGTGGCGTAGGTCTCTTTATGAAAGTCAAGGTATACCAGGACTTTCATCCACCATTCCTCAAATTGTTGGTAGGACCCATCAAAGTGGCCGGGATCCGGAACTGGGACGATGGTTTTCCTTACCTCGACGGAGGCGATCGGAGCGACGGGGTGTTGTTGGGAGCGGAGCGTGGCGAGGGTGGCGGCGAGGACCTCGATCTGGGCCCGTAGTTCGTCGAGTGTCACCCCGGACATCCTGACGGTTGGTTCTTGGATCGAGGGGGATGAGGGGTGGGAGCTCGACGAGGAATTCTCTTCTTCCGACGTAGAGGTGCTCGTCGTGGACGTAGATCGGGAGAGTTCCCGAAAGGAGGTCTATACAATCTTGAACTAGTACGGGGTCGGTGGTTCCGGTGACCTCGAACCAAAATTGTCCGTCCAGTATGTCGTTGTCAGACGGGCCCGGGGTAGCGAGACGAGGGACTGGGAAGGTGGGGCGTACTGCCAACGAAGTGTTGCTGAAGTAGACGGCCAGTTTGTTAATCTTCGCCTTTCTACAGGCGCGCGAATTTCGCAGGAGGTCGTTCTCGCTGCAGAGTCATTCTAACTATATGGAGGATGCGGGTTCTGCCTGGCTACGGCTGACGATTTTAGTACGCCGAGACTACAACTCTTATTTGACAACGATAGAGTTATCCTTCGTTGTGTGGGAAATACCACAATTACCCCTGATCGCACCTTGGGGAACACCGAGCAGTGTCAAGCGCTAAAAACTAATTTCGAGCGGCGAAGCGTGTCCTCTCGAATGAGGTCAAAGCCTTCGCAAAGCGAACTCGATTGCAGGATAGTCAATCCTTGCACGCAGCAGTTGAGGTCGCAGTTGCTTTCTGCGCCGTTGACTCAACGGTAAGACCAACCACCTTAACCCTGGTGTCCGGGTGTGCACAAGTGCAAGAGATGACGCTTGACGGTGGTACGAGGGAAACGAAAGTAGGATGGGTAGAGTAAGCGAAACGTAATGTTGCGACGTAACCCGGTCGCGGGGAGAGTAGGTAGTAAACGAAGAAGTTTTGTCCTTTGAAGGCGACCCTAAGACAGTACGTCTAGGACCCACTCTCCAAGTCGATAGGACGAGACTAAGATTGGCAATGCACTCGTTAGGGGAATCCCAACAAGGACAAAACTGATTTGTCCGGTTGGATGGCATTCATATTTATACTACTACAGGCTGCACACAGACCAAGCTGTGTCAGGTACTATCTACGATAAGGGTTACTATACATGGTTAGAGTGTTCTCACGATCGTGTGAAGAGAAGAGAAGACGTCGGAGATTAATACATCGTGTAGATAACAGATAAGGGCCTAGACCGGTCACATGATCTGGTCATGTGATGTATCATGTGATCTGGTCACATGGTCATGCTAGGTGAAAATGAACGGATTCGTAACATCTCGGCTATGCTCTCTTGCACATAGCCTCATAGTTCCCTTTATATCCCTGACTCGTTATGACTCATTAGTGCCTGCCCTACACTAGTTCAAGCGGAGCTTGAACTTGTTACGATACCCTACATACAAGCTCAAAAACTGTTGCAATGGTATTGCTGTCTTGAAATGGGCATATCTCCACAGCCACCAATTCAAATCACATGACCAAGATACCGTTAGGAAGCCAAGAGTGAGTACATTATTTGGTCCCACCAACACTAAGCGGAATTCCCACACCATCAAGTGTTACATTGTGTTACGGTCGAGGATACCCCCTCCCCTTTTTCCCCCATCATTGACGAGGACGACTGGAACGCCGCGCTCGCACAAGACTGCTCCCCGGCGGAGTGGCACCGATACTTCCGTTTCTCGCCTTCTCCTGTGTCTTCTCCTGTGCCGACCACTGCCTTCTAGGCAGTGCTACTTATTTATGACTCGTTTCCATCACAGACACTGCCCTCCTCGGCTATGCTCTCTTGCGCATAGCCTCGTAGTTCCATTTATATCCACTGACTCGGTATGACTCGTTATGACTCGTCTTGACTCATAGTACCGGCCCTAAACTAGTTCAAGCGGAGCTTGAACTTGTTATGATACCGTATATAAACCTCTCTCTCTTGTACTTCTATCTTTAACCTTGATCTATACAATACCACGTAGTTTCAAGTCTGTTGGTTCTTTCTACAATCACCCTCAAGTCTAAGCCGGGCCTTGGACCCCTCAACGTTGTTGCCATCTTCGTCGTCGAAGACCGCTCCTATCCCTAAGTAGGGAACCTCTGTCAGTGAGAGCTGAATCTCTCCAGGTCTGCTTCTAGGACTTCGTCCTATGCCACCTGCGTCGAAGGGAGTCTCGGAGACTTCCTGCCACGGCCGCTGTTGTCTACAGCCGTCGCTCACATCAGTGAGAGAAGGGTACCGCTTGACGCCGTAACCCCTTGGTCCATCACTTGACACTACTGATCGTGTCACACATTACGCGTGACGGTCACACGTAACACATTGCCATTAGTTCAAAACTACAAAACATTGCAATAGTTTTTGAGCTCACTGTACATAAGGTGCATCATCATCTGGAGTCTGGTCTGGCACTGTTGTGTCTCAGGCATGCTCTGAATTGACAGCACCCTCTGAATCTGGGCCTGTCACTGAGCCTTGGTGCTTCCATTTTCTATGTGATGTTGTGGCCCTGTCCTCTAGCACAGCCTTTGCTCTGTCTGTCATCTTGATGACACACTATCCAAGCTGTGCATGTGACACTTCAAGTTTTTTATTTTTTCTAATGTCATACTAGGCACAACAACAAGCACACACAACATTTCCTTTCGTCATATTACTGTACATAAACTTAGTGGAATAAAGCAC
>JBBPKR010000490.1:0-10172 GCA_038089375.1 Pseudoaustroboletus valens | reverse complement strand
GTATCCGTTGATGAATCTCCGGTAGAAGTTGGCCAGCCCTAAGAAGCTTCTTACTCCTTTTACATTGGTGGGGGCTGTCCATCCCGCTATCCCATTAAGCTTGGCTTCGCTCATGACCACTCCTTTGGTGGATACATCCATTCCAAGCATTTCTACTTTGGTTTGGAAGAAGGAGCACTTTTCCGGTTTAACGAATAAGTCATGTTTCCTAAGTCGTGCCAGCACTTCTCGAACCTTTTTTATGTGTTCTTCCCGATTGGGGGTATTCATAAAGATAAGGAGGTCATCTATATATACAATTACTACGTCTTCCATATCGCCGAAGATCTCGTTCATCATTTGTTGAAACATGGCAGGAGAATTGCACTGCCCGAAGAACATGACGGTGGGTTCGAAAGATCCTTTGTGACAGACGAAAGCCGCTTTCCATTCGTCTCCTTCCTTTATCCGTATGTTGTTGTAGCCCCAACGAAGGTCCATTTTTGTAAAGAGCTTAGCTCCTTTTAATTTATCTATGAGTTGCGAAATGAGTGGCAAGGGATAGTTGTTCTTTATGGTTCCCTCATTTAAATATCGATAGTCCATAACCATCCTCTTCTTTCCTTCTTTTTTGGGGATGAAGAAGACGGGTGACGTTTGTGGGGACTTGGAGGGTCGAATGTACCCTTTTGATAACTGATCATCTAGAAATGCCTGTACTTCGGCCTGCTCGTCCGGGCTCATGGGAATCACTCTACCCTTTTTGGGTTTGAAATCGGGTTTTAGATCTATTGCGTGATCCCAGGGTTTGCGCTCCGGCATTCTCTCACTTGCCTTCTTTGAGAAGACATCTAAATAATCGTGAAACTCCCGGGGGACTAAATTGAATGGTTCTTCAAATACAGGATGGGCTATTGTATTTAACCTTGTTTGACCCCTCATATGCCCATACTTGTTTTCCCATTCTTCTAATCTATTCCGGTACGTAGCGTTCAATGCTCTACACGATTCTGGGCACCTTGTCATGGCCACGTGCCCCGTTTCCCAGTTAATACGGGGGTTGTGATGTCGCAACCATGTGTTTCCTATGATCATCTGGTTCCGGCCCAGATTGGTGACTTCCACCGAGATCTTCTCCCGATGTCCTTCAAAGTCTAATACTAGCACCGCTCGGTGGGTGATCCCGCCTGCTTGGTTTAACATATTATCGGCGTTATATACGGGAATAAGCTGTTCTAAAGGTTCCATGGGGATTTGATGCTGCATAGCCCAATCCCTATCAATGAAAGTTCCTCCTGCGCCGCTATCCAAAAGTGCATTGACCGAAAGATTTTGGTATTTTTGGATTATGTTGATTTTTATGGTGAGTTCGCCTTTGAGGTTGATGACTCTAAGGTTTCGTGGAGTCGAGCTCTCCTTTAACTCTTTTTGGATGGTTTTCATATTGTACGTAAAAGGAACAGAAGAGGGTTCTTGTATATTACAATCCAAGGGTTCAAATCCTTGGTCGATCAAGTCCTGATATGGTTCTACCAATTTTTTTTTTTTTTCTTTATTACCGGAATTAAACACTCCTATCATGGAGCTGCGCTCATGGTGAGGTGCCGGTACGTTGGATTCAGGGAGGCTACCCCATCGTGAATCCAAATTTTCTTCTTCTAGGTAAGTGAAACTATTACGAAACGAATCTCTAATTACATTGTCTATTTGGGGTGATCGAGTGCTCGATCCCGTCACCCCCTCCCTTTTCCCTTTGCTTCCGTGGCTTCTAAATCACGGAAATAGGCCCTCATGGCCTCGTAATCTAATTCTTGGACCGCCTTAAGCCGACGGTCTGGCTCTGCCATTGATGATGAGGCGACCACCCCAGAGTTATTTGTTATAGCGGCACTCTCCGCTTCTTTCCCCACGACATTAATCTTTCGTCCGCATCGGGCCTTGTGACCCCCTCGCGACCATCCACATTCCCTGCACCTGGTGGAGGGTTTAGGGCACTCTCTTGCCATGTGCCCTTCTCTGCCACAGTTGAAGCATCCCTTTGGGGGCGGGGAGCGAGTGATGGCATCGACATCCATTGCGTTTGGATCTCGGTAGGGAGTCCTTTTGACGGCCGGTTCCCTATTCCGAGTTTCGAAGCTTTCGATTGCTTCGGTATAACGCTGGATGAGGGGAATGTAATCCATCACCAGAACTTCTCGTTTATCGTCCAAGAAGATGTGTCGGATCACGTCTTGTCGGACCGCTCGCTCCAGGAGCCCCACTCCTTCACTGTGGGAGACCAAGGCCATATCGAACAAGGCCAACCATTTCGTGAGAAAGACTTGCGTCCTTTCTCCTCGACGCTGGGTTAGGGTGCACAGTTGTTGGCGCGCCAAGTCCTTTTCATTGCCGATGGTGAACCGGCTTCGAATCTGTGCCTCGACCTCTGTTAAGGTAGGGTACTCATGGGGGTCCTTTCCCCAATGCTTTCGTATCTCGTTCCGGGCCCAAAGGCCCGCCCCATTCTTGTCCGTGTCCCCGGACTTGGACCCTACCCGCGAGAGGATTGCCAACGCCTTGTCCTTGTTTGTGGCATACGTCTCCTTATGGAAGTCTAGGTATACCAAGACTTTTATCCACCACTCTTCAAAGCGCTGGTAGGCCCCGTCAAAGTGACTGGGGTCAGGTACGGGAACGATATTTTTCCGGACTTCGACGGATGCGATGGGAACGGCGGGGTTCTGTTGGGCCCGCAGAGCTGCAAGCGTGGTGGCAAGGACCTCGATCTGGCCCCGTAGTTCGTCCAGGGTTACTCCGGACATCCTTGTTGTCGGCTCCTCGATTGATGGGGACGATGGGTGGGAACTCGAGGAGGAATTCTCTACGTCCGACGTAGAGGTGCTCGTCATGTACGTAGATAGGGAGAGTTCCCTTTAGAAGGTCCAGACAGTCCTGGATGATGACTGGGTCGGTGGTGCCGGTGATCTCAAAGAAGAATTGCCCGTCGGGGATATCGTTATCTGACGGACCAGGGGTTGCAAGACGAGGAACGGGGAAGGTTGGTCTGACCTCAAGTGACACGTTGCCGAAGTATATGGCCAGAATGACAATCTTCGCCTTTCTACAGGCGTGCGAATTTCGCAGGAGGTCGGTCTCGCTGCAGAGTTGATACTATCTAGTGGAGGAATCAGGTTCTGCCTGGCTTCGGCTGACGACTTTAGTGCGCTGAGACTACAACTCTTATTTAACAACGACAAAGAGTTGTCCTTCGTTGTGTGGAAAATACCACAATTACCCCTGATCACACCTTGGGGGACACCGAACAGTGCCAAGCGCTAAAAACTAATTTCGAGCGGCGAAGCGTGTCCTCTCGAATGAGGTCAAAGCCTTCGCAAAGCGAACTCAATTGCAGGATAGTCAATCCTTGCACACAGCAGTTGAAGTCGCAGTTGCTTTCTGCGCTGTTGACACAACGGTATGTCCAACCACCTTAACCCTGGTGTCCGGGTGTGCACAAGTGCAAGGAACGACGCTTGACGATTGGGTGAGGGAAACAAAAATAGAGGGGAGAGAGTAAGTGAAACGGTTGTTGCGACGTAACCCAGTCGCGGGGAGAGTAGGTAGTAGAGCTTGGTAGTTTTGTCCTTTGAAGGCGACCCTAAGACAGTACATCTAGGACCTACTCTTCAATACCGGAGGACGTGACTTAAGGAGGAGGAGCACTCATTAGGGGAATCCCAACAAGGACAAAACTGGTTTGTCCGGTTGGATGGCATTCATATTTATACTACTACATGCTGCGCACAGACCAAGCTGTGTCAGGTACTATCTACGAT
This sequence comes from Pseudoaustroboletus valens, assembly GCA_038089375.1. NCBI lineage: Eukaryota > Fungi > Basidiomycota > Agaricomycetes > Boletales > Boletaceae > Pseudoaustroboletus > Pseudoaustroboletus valens. The sequence goes on along the minus strand of JBBPKR010000490.1, from coordinate 6,378 downwards.
AAGGGCTACTATACATGGTTAGAGTGTTCTCACGATCGTGTGAAAAGAAGTAGAAGACGACGGAGATTAATTACACGTGGAGATAAGAGATAAGGGCCTAGACCGGTCACATGATCTGGTCATGTGATGTGTCATGTGATCTAGTCACGTGCCAAAGCTAGGTGAAAATGAACGGATTCGTAACAGAATCTTTCTAGACAGCTTTTTATGTATCCATTTTTGATACTCCTTCATAGAAAGTTTTCCTTATTTATTATCACCCTATTTTATAATGAATGAACTCCTGTAGAAGTCCTTTCATATTCTAAAAGGTATTTGAAATAATCCCAAGGGTATTCAATGGGGCTAAGGTCAGGAAATCATACAGGCTAATTCAAAAGTTTAATTTCATATTTCTCAAGTTAATTCTGAGCTTTTTTAAATGTCTGCTTGGGGTTATTATTCTGTTGAAAGATGATTTCATTTTCAGAAATTCTAGATTTTTTATGCTTTGCAGTAACCCTGTTTTTAAAATGGCTGCATATTATTTAGCATCCATTTATTATTCAATTTCATTTAGAACTTCCATGTCATTTCATCTGATTTTATCCCATACCATTAGTGAACCTCCTCCAAACTTGGCTGTTTAAAAGTAAGCCTTTTTTTCCATATGTACATACAGTGAGCAACAAAACTATTGCAATGTTTGGTAGTTTTGAATAGTTCATAGTGTAGCATGTCTGTCCGTGGGAATCTCGCTTACCACTAGGGAGATGGAATAAACTAGACACTATTGGCTCTCTATAGCCATCTTGTTCATGTGATTTGTCCAAGTGGCTGTGGAGATATGACCATTTGAAAATGCCATGTCATTGCAACAGTTTTGTTGCTGACCTATTGAAATATGAATACTATACATTGTAGTGGATTATTATGTAAGAAATGGGTCATGTGATACATAAGAAGTTTAACATTATATAAACAAACACAAACAACATTGCTTTGACCACTTCCACCACCATGAAATTACTTTCCATTGATCAAACCCAACAAATCATCTACTTCTTGGAATTGGATTAATCTACTCATCAAGTTGGTGACAGGCTCAATGGGCACAGTATTTATCCTGGTTTGATTACCGGTTAATCAACAAACCCAGTATGGCCATGGGAAAGGCTGACACTCTTTCCAGAAGAATAGATCATGCAGCAGGGATCAAAAGCGATAACCATAATGTCACTTTCATTCCTCCCAAAAGAATCATTGCTCAACTGGGCACAGAGAAAGGCCTGTTTGAGCAAATAATGAAAGCACATGCCACCGTATGAAATCCCGATGGAAGTGTGGATAAATTAGGTACCTGGATGTACAACAACAAAATATGGGTACCACCCGACCTCAGACAGGAGGTCATCACTCGTTACCATGACCATTCACTGGCTGGACATAAAGGGGTTGACAAAACCACAGAATTGCTCACCCAATATTATAAATGGCCAGGCCATCGACAAGATATCGCAGAGTACTGTTGTTGATGTGAAAGATGTGCACAGATGAAACCCACCAACTACGCATCAGCAGGACTGTTAGCACCACTAGAAGTGCCAAACGGACCTTGGGAAGATATTTTGGCTAACTTCATTACCAGCCTTTCCACAGTAAACGGCTTTGATGCTGTCTTGGTTATAGTAGATCACTTCTCCAAAGAAGCAGCATTTATTCCCACCACCAAGATGGTTACCACCCTCAGTACTGCAGTGCTCTATCGCAATTATGTATGGAAGCATCATGGCCTTCCCTCCACCCTCATTTCTGATCAAGGTCCTCAGTTTGCCTCACAGGTTATGGGGGCCTTATGTGATATGTTAAAAATAGAGCAACAAATGTCCACAGCTTATCACCCACAAACAGATGGACAAACCAAACGGGTGAACCAAGAATTGCAGCAGTATCTGTGAATGTTCGTAGCTGAAAAGCAAGATCAATGGGTCGAATGGCTAGCCCTCACCCAGTTCACATTTAACAACACACAGTTGGCCACTACTAGGGCCACTCCATTCTCTCTCACCAAGGTGTTCACCCCTCGAATGGGAATTGAGCCTCGGGTCTCCCCAGTGCTGGCAGCAGAAAACTTTGCCAGACGAATGAAAAAGGCACTTGCCATGGCGCATGATGCGCTGCAGAAAACAAGGGATCAGATGAAGAAGCAGGCTGATCAGCATCAGACCACGGCTCCCACATATCAAGTGGGAGATAAAGTATGGTTGTCCATGGAGAACCTCACATTGGGAAGTCGTTCATCCCTCAAATTAACTGAATTCTGGATAGGACCTTATACCATTTGGGAGGTGGTTGGAAGTAACACGGTGTCCTTACATTTGCCTAAGTGAATGAGGATTCATGAGACAGTTAATGTCTCCCATGTGAAACCATACTTTTCCCCGCTGGAGGGGCAGCCAGTAGATCGGCCTGGACTGATAGTTGTTGATGAAGAGGGCTCTGAGGAGTTTGAGGTCGACTATATAGTGGATTTGTGACCCGTGGGGCGGGGCTTTCAGTATTTAGTTCATTGGAAGGGTTATGGTGTCAAGGATCACACTTGGGAGCCAGCCTCAGGGCTTCAGAATGCTCCGGAGGCGGTTCAGTTGTTTCACCATTAACACCCAGTGGCTCCACGGCAGATCCATGGTATATCCCTGGAGGGGTTTGCCAGTCTCTTCCACCTTTATGAAAATTTCACCTTGGGATCAGTGCACCATGGGTAGATCTGGAATCTCTACCCCTGATGAGGGGGTAGTGTTACGAATCCATTCATTTTCACCTAGCTTGTACACATGACCAAGTCATCTGACACATCACATGACCAGTTATGTGACCAGTCTAGGCCCTTATCTTTTATCTACATGTGTATGTAATCTCTGTCGACTTCTCTTCTTTTTCACATGATCATGGGAACCATATACCCATATATAGTAACTCTTATTGTAGATAGTACCTGACACAGCATGGTCTGTGCCCCGCTTGCAGTAGTATGAATATGAATGCTATCCAACTGGACAAACTAGTTTTGTCCTTGTTGGGATTTCCCTAATGAGTGCTCCTCACCCTTCGTCACGTCCTCTGGTATTGAAGAGTAGGTCCTAGACTTTTGGTCTTAGGGTTGCCTTCATGGGGCAGTTTTGTTAGCATGTGCCAGTATGGAAGAGTGGGTTACTGAGATAGTTAGAGAATCTTTTAGTTTCATGTACATAAGTGAGGAATGGTTTGGTGTACTTCAGGTTGTTGAGTAGTTGTGGGATGTTGTGGGCCCGTTGTTTGAGCTGCTGTTAAGTTTGTGAACTCTAGTAGCAACTCTGAGGGACAGAGCTGCTAAGTCACATGGGGCTGCAGCTTCACCTTATATATGGTACCTGCCAATGCCTTATCCCAACAGTATGATGTTGACACCACATTTGACAATGTTGATGTCACCCTCCTCCCTGACCATCTCTTTGTTCAATCCCTGGATGTGGCCATTGTGGAAAAAATCACTGATCTCACTTCTTCCGATTCCCTAGCTTTTTCCACCTTGTCCTGTCTAGCAGAAGGATCCTCCCTCCTCCCCAGGGCATCTGTGTTGGACTGGTCAATGGAACAAGGCCTCTTGTGCTACAAAGGCCACCTCTATGTTCCGGAATCACTTCACTTGGACATTGTCTGCCTCTGTCATGACTCCCCAGCCTCTGGACATCCTGGTGTCCTCTACACCCAGAATCTTATAGCACAGGATTATTGGTGGCCAGGTCTCTCCTCCCTGGTTTGTCAGTTCGTCCTTGGGTGTGCCACCTGCCAGGCCAACAAGGTCAACACCCATCCATTCTGTCCCCCTGCTTCCTATCCAGTCCTCGTCCACTCGCCCCTTCCAGCAAATCTCGCTGGATCTCATCACGTCTCTACCTCCTTCCTTGGGTTTTACTGCTGTCCTGGTCATGGTCAACCATGAGCTTACAAAGGGGGCACTTTTTCTACCTTGCACTGATTTGATCACTGCTGAAGGGGTAGCTTCCCTCTTTTTCAAACAAATCTTCCCTAGGTTTGGACTGCACGACAAATGCATCTCTGACAGAGGTCCCCAGTTTGCTTCTGCGTTTGCCAAGAAACTTGTTTGTCTTCTTGGATATAACATCGCCCTCTCCACCCCCTACCACTTCCAAACTGACAGAGAAACTGAACAAGTCAATCAGGAACTGGAAACCTATCTACACATTTTCTATGCTGGAAAACCCGACACCTGGACCTTCCTACTCCCTCTTGCTGAATTTGTCTACAACTCATCCACCCACTCATTCACCAACCAGTCCCCCTTCTTTCTAATTGTTACGGTCAAGGATACCCCCTTCCCTTTTTCACCTGTCATCAACAAGGATGACTGGAATGTGGTGCTTTCCCAAGACTGCTCTCCAGCAGAGTGGGATCTCTATTTCCATTTCTCTCCATCTCCTGTGCTGACCACTGCCTTCTAGGCAGTACTACTTATTTATGACTCATTTCTTGTCACAGACACTGCCCTCCTTGGCTATGCTCTCTCATGCATAGCCTCATAGTTCCTTTTATATCTCTGACTTGTTATGACTTGATAGTGCCTGCCCTACACTAGTTCAAGCTCCGCTTGAACTTGTTATGATATCCTATGTATATAAACCTCTCTCTCACATATTTGTATCTCTAACCTTGATCTACACAATACCATGTAGTTTCAAGCCTGTTGGTTGATTCTTTCTACATCATCCTCTAGTCTAAGCTGGGCCTTAGACTTCCTCAACATCATTGCCATCCTCATTGTCAAGGGCCACTCCTATCCCTAGGTAGAGAACCTCTGTCAGTGAGAGCTGAACCTCTCCAGGTCTGCTTCTAGGACATTGTCCTATGCCACCTGTGTTGAAGGGAGTCTCGGAGACTTCCTGCCATAGCTGCTAGTATATCTAGCCATCGCTCACACCAGTGAGAGAAGGGTATCACTTGATGCTGTAACCCCTTGGTACATCACTTGACACTACTGGTCGTGTCACATGTTATGCATCATGGTTAATCGTAACACTAATGATGGGATATAAGCTGAGGGCTTATCCACCAATTGGAAAAACCTTTCTACCAACCCTGGAAAGCTGCCTGTCTCTTATCAAGGAAGGAAGAAAAGAAGCCCTGGTGGCACATGAAAGGTCCTGTCGGATCATGAGGGAATGTTCCTTATCTCGCTTCTTCCCATGGAAAGTCGGAGATAAGGTCTGACTGGATAACCAAAACCTTCATCTCCACTACCCTTTCAAGAAGCTTGCTCCCAGAAGAGAAGGACCCTTTGAGATTGCTCAGGTAATCTCTTCTATGGCATATCGCCTTCGACTCCCCCCCACTTGGTGTATCCATGATGTGTTTCACGCTTCCCTCTTATCCACCTATAGGGAAACAGCGGAACACAGCCCTAACTTCCTATCTCCACCCCCTGAGGAGATAGAAGGCAAAGAAGAGTACTAGGTAGAACAAATCCTCTCACACCAAGGACCACAAGGCAAGAGGCAGTACCTGGTGTCCTGGAAAGGATGGCCTTCATTGGAGAACACCTGGGAACCCAAAGCAAACCTTTCCCACTCTGACAAACTCCTCCTCTTTTATAAGGCCAGTCGCCCCTCTACCTTCCCCATCTAAAACTTCCTTTAACATGGCCAGAAACTACCTCTCCTCTGCCTCTCATGCTTCTGCGGCTACTTGCTCCTCTGCTGTTACAATCAACCATGATGTGTAATGTGTGACACAATCAGTAGTGTCAAGTGATGTACCAAGGGGTTACAGCATCAAGTGGTACCCTTCTCTCACTGGTGTGAGCGATGGCTAGATATACTAGCAGCTGTGGCAGGAAGTCTCTGAGACTCCCTTCAACACAGGTGGCATAGGACAATGTCCTAGAAGCAGACCTGGAGAGGTTCAGCTCTCACTGGCAGAGGTTCCCTACCTAGGGATAGGAGTGGCCCTTGACGATGAGGATGGCAATGACATTGAGGAAGTCTAAGGCCCAGCTTAGACTAGAGGATAATGTAGAAAGAATCAACCAACAGACTTGAAACTACATGGTATTGTGTAGATCAAGGTTAGAGATACAAATATGAGAGAGAGAGGTTTACAGTGAGCTCAAAAACTGTTGCAATGTTTTGCAGTTTTGAACTAATGGTGGTGTGACACTTGAATTTTGCTTAGCATTAGTGGGACCAAATAAAGTACTCACTCTTGGCTTGCTGACAGTGCCTTGGTCATGTGATTTGACTTGGTGGCTGTGGAGATATGCCCATTTCAAAACAGCAATATCATTGCAACAGTTTTTGAGCTTTTGATATGATAGATGAAATCACAGTCAAATCAAGTTATATA
>JBBPKR010000488.1:0-10176 GCA_038089375.1 Pseudoaustroboletus valens | reverse complement strand
AGTTGGATTTGCTTCCAAGATTGATGGTAGGATGGATGGGGATCTTTACCTTCAGATTTTGAAGGATGAACTCAAGCAAACACTGGAGTATTATGGTCTCAATCCTTCTGATACCATATTTCAGCAAAACAATGATCCCAAGCACACATGCAAAAAGGTCAAGGAGTGGCTAGAGGAGCAGGATTTCCCAACCATGAAGTGGCCTGCACAGTCTCCTGACTTAAATCCCATTGAACACCTATGGTGTTGTTTTAAAAGGAGGCTTGCAGAGCATGAAAACCCTTCTAAGGGAATTCATGAGTTATGGGACAGGGTTCAGATGGAGTGGGAGAAAATACCAGTTGAGGAGTGTCAGAAACTGTTACGAACCATGCCTGAGTGCACCCCTATCCAGTTCGCTTTCCTTATCCGTACTTACCCCTATCTAGACTTCTCTTTCACCTTTATCGTTATAGCCGGTTCGCATTCCTTAGTCACGTGACCTCGGCTTTCCCCGGTCTAGACCCCTTTCTTTTATATCTGACGGTCTAGGTCTTCATTTCCCTTATCGCCTCACCCCTTGTGATGTCATGGTCTAGCTTCCTCCATTTATAGCTAACCTATGGCGGTATTCCCTCCTATCTATGATGTCATAGTCCTGTACCCTATAGCTAGATTAGGTAGTTAGTACATGGTCTGTGCGCTGTAGTAGCCACTATAAATATAGCGCCCAAAGAACCTAGAGCCCGAGTCTAGTTCTCTTTGGCATTGATTCTCAACATCTGCTATCGATTGAGCTCCACTCACTATCCTCTTTTATCATCGAGTATTCCCCCTTGTCACCACGCTAGTCGAGCTCACCCTCATTATAGGAGCACCAAAGTCTAGGCGAACCCCCATCAACCGACCACCTTCCTTTATTGCCGCCTCCATCCTCGAGGCTCACTGCTGGTTCGTCTTAGAAACTGATTGAAAGCATACCTAGGAGGGTTCAGACAGTGCTCAAGGTAAAAGGAGGCTATACCAAGTACTAGTAATATCCAAATACCCTAATCAATTCAAAAGCTCAAAAACCCTTTCCATGACATAGCCATTTTAAAATGGTCATATCTTACTGGCGTGTGAACATCATCATATGCCATAGGGGCAATTCTGTAGCCAAGAGTGAGTACTATTTATAACTCCACCAAAGCTAAGCAGAATTCCCACGGTAACTGGCAGTATACCTCATGCACTGCAGTTAATGCAAACATGGAAAGGGTTTTTGAGGTCACTGTATACAGTGGGCAACAAAAGTGTCCCAATATTGGACCATTTTGCAAAGAATTTGAGTTTGCGAAATAACTGGAACAAATACAGACAAATACTTGCAGGGTCAATGATAGTACTGACTAATACCTTCCTAATGCAGGTTCAGTCATGTGATTTGGTTGCCATAGTGCTGAGATATATCAATTCTAAAATGCCATGTCATTGAGACACTTTTGTAACCAGCATATCTAATCTAGAGTTTTAGTATTTAGTATGCCCCCCCTTTGCTTTAATCACTGCCTCCAGTCTCCTGGGTATACTTTCTATCAATCTCTGACATTTCTCAACTTTTATCCTATTCCATTCCACTGCAACTCTTTCCCAAAGCTCCAAAATTCCTTTTGGAGGAATTTTATAGGCATTGAGCTTTTTTGATGATGATTTGCCAGAGATGTTCAATTGGATTGAGATCTGGGGACTGTGCTGGCCATTCAAGGACCTTGAACTCTTGAGTATTAAATCAATTCTGAGCTTTTTTAGAGATATGCTTGGGGTCATTATCTTGTTGAAAGATAATCCTCTCCTTAGGAATTCCATAGTTTTCCATGATAGGGAGCAAATTATGCTCCAGAATGGAGACATATTGCTCAGCATCCATCCTCCCCACCACCTCTACAAGAATTCCTATCCCATTCCACCCCATGCATTCCAAACCATTAAGGAACCACCTCCAAACTTGATTGTTTCCTGTATCTCCTTCTCCAGCAATAGCTGACCTGTCATTTTCCATACATATTCTCTTCCATCTAATCCAATCCTATTTATTTTGGTCTCATCTGACCAAATAACTGTGGCCCAGTCCTCCATAGTTCAGTTTTGATACTTGAGTGCAAAGTTTAGTCTATGACTTCTATGTTTGGCAGATAAAAGTGGTTTCTTTTTTTTGACTACAGCCTTTAAAGATGCAGACTTGAGTATCCTGCAAACTGTTTGGGAAGAGATTGGTGAGAATAGTGCAGAGTTGATGATATGAGTGGCTTGAACAGCATTGTCAGCTTTCCCAGAGGTAATACTAGATACAATTCTTCTTCTATCAGTAGGAGAAAGCTTGGAAGGGTGTCCAAGCTTGATATTCTCCTTGTCTGGATGCACCTCTTTGATGACTCTTGCAATGGTGGACCTTCCCAGACCAGTTTTGGAGGAGATTTGGCAAGTAGAAAGACCAGATGGGCTTTGTTACAATCAACTGTGATGCGTAACGTGTGACACGACCAGTAGTGTCAAGTGATGTACCAAGGGGTTACAGCGTCAAGCGGTACCCTTCTCTCACTGGGGTGAGCGACAGCTGTAGACAATAGCTGCCATGGCAGGAAGTCTTCGAGACTCCCTTTGATGCAGGTGGCATAGGACGGTGTCCTAGAAGCAGACCTGGAGAGGTTCAGCTCTCACTGACAGATGTTCCCTACCTAGGGATAGGAGCGGCCCTCGACGACGAGGATGGCAACGACATTGAGGAAGTCTAAGGCCCGGCTTAGACTAGAGGATGAGGTAGAAAGAATCAACCAACAGACTTGAAACTACGTGGTATTGTGTAGATCAAGGTTAGAGATACAAATACGGGAGAGAGAGGTTTATATAGGGGATCGTGACGAGTTCAAGCGGAGCTTGAACTAGTATAGGGCAGGCACTATCAAGTCATAACAAGTCAGTGATAAAAAAGGAACTATGAGGCTATGCGCGAGAGAGCATAGCCGAGGAGGGCAGTGTCTGTGACAAGAAACAAGTCATAAATAAGTAGCACTGCCTAGAAGGCAGTGGTCGGCACAGGAGATGGCAAGAAATGGAAGTATTGGTTCCACTCCACCGGGGAGCAGTCTTGGGCAAGCGCGGTGTTCCAGTCATCTTCGTTAATGATGGGCGAAAAAGGGGAGGGGGTATCCTCAACTGTAACAGGCTTCATGATGAGATAGAGTTAATTACAGTGGATTCATGCAATTTATACTGCTTAGGATTATGTCATTTATGTAAAGGCATAAGGTTTAGACATAATATTCAACACAGCATATCAAATTACAGTAGAACCCCTCATAACCCATAGCTGGTATAACCCATAACCCCTTGTAATCCATACATTTTTGAATATCCTGAGTTGGTATGCAGGGATTTCCTACCCAAAACCCATAACAGATAGCCCATAGCTGATTGTGATGTCGCAAAACCCATACATAACTTAGGTAATGAGAAAATACTACCATATTTAGTAATTTTGCAATGCAAATGAGTCCCAAGATAGCAACAACAAATCAAATCATCAAACGTGGCAACCTTCCCAGTCCTTTGAACTTCTATTTCCCACAAAATGAAACCTCTTGATGCTCTTAAAACAGGCTCGCAAATACTTCATAACCAGGTACAAGGCAGAAAAGAGGCACTTATGGCAAAGTTGCAGGCTTGCCTCTCCATCTCAGATATTGATCAAGAGTGGTTGGATGGTGAGGGGAACCTAATAGATGAGGAGCAGGTGCTGGACAAATTGGAAAAGGCCTCTGACTATGAAAGAGGGCTTGAAAATTTGGATTCTAGTGAGAAAAAAATTGTACAAAGGCTGGAGCAGCTTGCACAAGGTATTGCTGCTTCTTCGAAATCATTGAAAAAGAGTAATGTTTTAATAAAAATAAAAATTCCATGTGGTTTACTGATTTTGAATTGACCATTGATAGGACCCTATACTGCTGAGCCCATCCAAAAGGCTCCTGTGGAGTCGAAAACCAGTGGAGCACCTCAGAAAAAAGAAAATGCTACTCTTGACCAGTGCATTGAGGTCCTTGACTGGTTTCATGCCAATGGAAAAAACCAGGTGAAGACAGCAAAATACTTTGATACTATTTATCCACAGCTTCATTTGAAGCAACCAAGAATATCTGCATGGCTTAAAGACGAACCAAACTTGTGAGTGAGGCATGCTGCAAGTACAGACCTTTTTTGCTCTTCCAAACGAATTCGACAAATCCAGCACCCTGAGGTTTCAGAAATGCTTGACTTATGGGTATCAAAAGCAATGGCTGATAATCTGCTTCTTACTGGTGAAGTCCTCCGCCAAAAATGGACAGTGTTTGCGGACCATCTTGGTGTTCCTGTTGACAAGCATCTTCATCTTAGTAATGGGTGGCTCAGTCGATTCAAGGCTCAAAATGGACTTAAGGAGATAAAGTGTCATGGTGAAGCTGCTTCAGCTGCCCCAGACACAGTTGAGAAGGAGCAGCATCATATTCGGGAGCTCATTGCAAATGAGGGGTATAAGCTACGGGATATCTTCAATGTGGATGAAACTGGGTTATTTTATGCGTATGTCATTTTAACTTTTAATCATTGAACCAGTATTAACTCTAACTAAACTAGTATGCCACCTGATTGTGGATTATCCAATAAGTACACAGCATCAGGTGTTAAGGGAAAGAAGCAACGTCTCACCTATCTGTTTGTCAAAAATGCAGATGGTTCTCAAAAACTACCTCCACTCATCATCAGAAAGGCCAAGAAACCCAGTGCATTTCAAAACAAGACCAGAACACAGCTTGGTTTCAACTACTGGAACAATGCTAAGGCTTGGATGACCACGAACATTTACCAGGATTGGCTTGTTGACTGGGATAAGAAACTGCAGAGCGAAGATCGAAAGATTCTCCTCCTTCAGGACAACTTTTCAGGCCATATTGTTCCAAACTCCCTGACGAACATACATGTGGTCAATTTCAAACCAAATCTTACCTCGCATGTCCAGCCTCTTGATCAAGGGATTATCCATTGCTTCAAGGCCAACTATCGCGCAAAGTTCTTTCACCATGCAATCACTCTATACAATATAGGCACTACCCCCTCAGACATTTACAACATCAATCAACTCAAAGCTATGTGACTCACAACCCATGCATGGAACAGTGTGGATACAATGACCATTTGAAACTGTTGGTGCAAGGCTGGAATCCTCCCCGATACCTCTTCATCCAAGTCTGAGCGCACTTGTTCATCTATTCCCATCTCAGCTCTAATCCATCACACCGAGCCGGAAGCGCTTGAAGAAAGCGACTCTATTTCAATGGCCAACAAAATCATTAGTGGTGCATTAGATGACTTGGAGGCTACTGGCGCTCTCCAATGCTCAAACTGTATGAACATATCTGAGCTTCTTAATCTGGCAATTGAAACCAGCAACATTTTTGAGGCAACGGATGAAGATATCTTCAAAATCGTAATGGCCGCCAAGGAAGCCCAGAAAGCTAATATTGGAGGAAGCGACGAGGTTATTGACGAGAATGTTCAGATTGTCGAGGAACCAATTCTAACATGTCAGGAAGCGCTCCAGGTCACAGTGGCTTTGAGGAAGTATTGTAACACACTTGAGGATCCGTTTTCATGCCAGCTTGAGGTGATGCTGGGTTCATTTGGACACAGGACACGAGCAGCTGACATGCAGGAAATGAAAGATAGTAAAATAACTATTTATTTTTCTCGTTCATAGTTTACACTTATGCATGCCGTAATACTAGACTGTCCCTTGTAACCCATACCCCTTGTAACCCATACTCTGGAGCATATCCCGAGGGGGTATGGGTTATGAGGGATTTGACTGTATTATGTTGTGTACCTAATAATGAGTGGCAATAAAAGGGTTACAAAAGTGTCCCAATGACATGGCATTTTAGAATTGATACTATGGCAACCAAATCACGTGACTAAACCTGCATTAGGAAGGTATTAGTCAGTACTATCATTGACCCTGCAAGTATTTGTCTGTATTTGTTCTAGTTATTTCGCAAACTCAAATGGGACACTTTTGTTGCCTGCTGTGGAGGTTAGAGGTCCGCTGGAGATGTACACGCCTAAGTTAAGCTAATGTCTTGTGGACATTAGAGTGCCTTTCTGTCGGCCTGACCTCCGTGGGACCTGTCACAAATGTTTTTCGTCTTTTATGTGCAGAATGGATTACCAAATGTGGATATTGCATCTCGACTCATCTATATCCCTTGCCATTAAATAGCGATTCACCTTAGATTTTCTGGGTCATAAGCTGGCTATCAAAGATGCGATGATTGGCTTACCCAATACTGCCAAGCCCATCATGACCTCAATACAGACATTATTAATTTAGCCTAACACTGCTGGGCTACATTATCTCGGTGCAGACATCCAAATGACGACCAGATTTTTCATATATTAAACAGGTTATGTAATGCCGAGCCTACATGGTGAGGAACATCACTGTGACATTTCTCTAGTCCTTTGATGCGTGGTAATTATATTCAATCTATTTAGGCTTGTTCAGGCAGAGGTCAGGTACTGATACACGAATGTGAAAGCGACATAAGTATGAGTAACTAGTAGCACACAGAGTCTATGTCTGCCATCCACTCTGTCACCCACTTGTGATTCAACAGAACATACATTCCTGAGACTGGCCCAAAGTGACAGGGAAGGTACCTTGGTTCGAGTGGCAAAAGAACATTGGGCGTACTGTATGACATGTGTGCTCGACATTGTTGTGAACCTGTTATTTCCATTAGACACACTTGAATGTAACGAGAATGCAACAAATGTATATTCACTGGCACGTAGTATGGATTACAGGACGATTGCACAATAGGCAGGTGATAGGAATGGATGAGGGGGATGTAACGAGATAGAAAATGAGTGCATATCAACAATCATAGCAATTAGCAGGGAGCAGGTGTGGTATAAATGATAGATGCTTCGATCAGATCAGAGCCATATGAGTTCTTGATGCATTGCATGCTGCCACTCAGCGATACCTTTTCCATCAGACACACAAAGACTGGAGTACTTGCTCTTTGCAGAAAATCTCATCAAGTCATTTTGAAGGGCATCCGTAAAGTATCTGCACAATATAGATTAGTCTAGACAAAGATAGTCAAGATTGGCCTACCTTTCCCACTCCATCTTACAAAGTTCCATTGTTGGCTGCTTCTTGACCTCGTCACACATTTCATCAAGGAGCTGGTCGATGAAGTCCCAATACTTGTTGTCTTCCCACTCCGGGTCTTTCTCCTTATTTGCTGGATCATTGTCCTCATTATCTAGTGTGAGGTTCAGACTCAGAAACTCAGAACTTTCAAACCTTTTCTTCTTTGTTTCATTAATGAGGCTCATAAATGTGATCATATTCTGACGCTGGATAAAGGTTAGTGAGTGCCAATGAAAATGTATGCTAACATAACTCACAAGGAATGCAAATCATGCCCATTGACTTTTTGTTACGTCCATAAAGTCCTTCTGACAAAGAGACTTTGAAAGTACCGTGATGTATAGCTCCTTTGTGATGCTGCTCAAAATCTGCAGACTTTGTAATTAGATCACTGGTCAATCGCTATCAGGTCAATTACCTTCAATTTGATCTGAGAGTGTTGCTTTGTAAGGACATCTTTCATGATCGAGTCAATGTACTCGACGAGTTCAGGGTCCTCCAGGGCTGCAGGCAGAATCTTGAAAACACCTAGGTTCTGCTTTATGAAACCCTAGTAGTTTGAAAATGTGAGATTGGCACATGTTCTACCTGTAAACACGTACCCAAATGTTCTTGGGGAGGTCCTCAAGGTATCTTGTCAGATTGGGTGTCAGGAGGCAGTACCTTAGCCAATCTTTAAGAATGTCCTGCAGGCAGTGGATGTGTCAGAAGAGAACATGTCATAGTCATTGACTTACCTGAAACTGGTTGGACCAAATAAATATGTGGGCTTCATCATGTTGCATCCTGTGCTGCATTGCCAGGATTGAACCTTGCAGTGAGATAAGCATTTTGGATACATCCAACTAGAAAGCCCATAGTAGTAGTCTGAAACTGAAAAGATAAGAATAACTACTTACCTCGGCGAAATCATTCAGGGTATCATCTTCTAATTGGTACCACCAGCATGTATCAAGTGCATGAACTTTGTTACATTTGACCCTGTGTTCTGCTTCTAGTATCTCATCAAGTGAGTATGAACGCTCCCAGGTCTGTCGGGGCTGACCCGGAGGAGGAGGTGAACAGTCATGGTCAGGTAATAAAAAATTAGTGTCAGGGTCTTGAGGGTGGCCTTGTAAAGAATGTTCCTGTGACCCTTCATTCCTGGAATTGTTGCTCTCAGTCTGCTCGAGGCAATATTGTGCAAGAAGGCTCATCTTGCACAGGTCAACTTGAAGAAGGGTGGGGAACCAGAGTCCATGACTGGGGCTGTTTAAAAGATTCAATGTCTCAAACTTGCCCAAACACCGGGTAATCCATATTATTATGTACAATATGATACTAACTATAAAATTCTGATATGCAACTAAAATGAGGTGGATACAATGGATATGATATGCTAGGGGGACCAGGTAGTGGAATTGAGGGCTGTGGAATGTATGACATATACCCAGCCTGAGCTGAGGACAGAACTTGAGAATGAATGTGCATATTGATGACGTGAGACTGGGAGGATCCTGTGCTTGCAGTAGAGGGTGTGCTAGAATGGCTGAATTGGTTGGATTGTGCACTGGATCGGGCGGATGGTACTGTAGCCTTTCCTTTGCCTTTCCATTGTGTTCTCTTCGGATGATCAAACACTGGTGGCTGCTCAGCCAGCAGTTGTATATCAGCTCCTTCATTTCCTCCCTTCTTCGATTGGAGGAGACAAGCTGCCTGTAAACATAGAGAGGCATGATCAGAAATGAGTGGTGCATAAATCTGGTTATAAAGCATGTGTTGGATGGTGGCCCTGATCCACTTGTAGTTGTAAAGCGAGGAGGTATTAATTGTTACGATTGTTATGATCAACCATGATGTGTAACGTGAGACACAACCAGTAGTGTCAAGTGATGTACCAAGGGGTTATGGCGTCAAGCGGTACCCTTCTCTCACTGAGGTGAGCGACAGCTAGAGATACTAGCGGCCATGGCAGGAAGTCTCCAAGACTCCCTTCGACGCAGGTGGCGTAGGACGGTGTCCTAGAAGCAGACCTGGAGAGGTTCAGCTCTCACTGATAGAGGTTCCCTACCTAGGGATAGGAGTGGCCCTCAACGACAAGGACGACAACAAAGTTGAGGAGTCTAAGGCCCAGCTTAGACTAGAGGATGAGGTAGAAAGAATCAACCAACAGACTTGAAACTACGTGGTATTGTGTAGATCAAGGTTAGAGATACAAGTACGAGAGAGAGAGGTTTAAATAGGGTATCGTAACGAGTTCAAGCGGAGCTTGAACTAGTATAGGGCCGGCACTATCGAGTCATAACAAGTCAGTGATATAAAAGGAACTATGAGGCTATGTGCGAGAGAGCATAGCCGAGGAGGGCAGTGTCTGTGACAAGAAACAAGTCATAAATAAGTAACACTGCCTAGAAGGCAGTGGTCGGCATGGGAGATAGAGAGAAATGGAAATAGAGATCCCACTCCGCTGGGGAGCAGTCCTATGCGAGCGCGGCATTCCAGTCATCCTCATTGATGATTGGTGAAAAAGGAGAGGGGGTATCCTCGACCGTAACAACATGTTTATAAACTTAGTACTCAATTTACTCATCTTGTATGCTTCTTGCAGTAGGTGTAGTGGACCATATGTTGTAATAATAATGTGATGCATTGTAGCGCACTGCGCAGAGTGCTAACGGTGGGCTGAAAAGATTGACATGAGATAGTACCCAGCCCACACCCAACGTTCACCCCGTGAGTATACAGGATTATGCCGCATCTACTCAAATACATACATGATATGTGAGTGACATCTACTAGACTCTCCACTGATAGTCAATTGACATATCCTGCGACCACAGTGCAATGTATTGTCACATACGTCCAGTGGATGTCAAGGTGCACAGCTTCCAGATTTGTCAGCCAGACCTCTGGTGGAGCATTTGCAAAGGTCTAGCATACAATCGATACAATATATTATACAAACATCCACTCCTCTAGCTACTATA
>JBBPKR010000487.1:0-10189 GCA_038089375.1 Pseudoaustroboletus valens | reverse complement strand
CACAGCTGGAGCTCTCGGAGGACTAGAACAACGCTTGATTGCGTAGAACTAGCTAAAGAACATGATTGTACTGCTACGGGTATTTAAGGGTCGACCTTGAGTGCACAGACCAAGCTGTGTTAACAGTAGAGAACGAGAGGAGAACAAAACGGGACAAAGAGATAAGAAAGATAAGACGATAAGAAGATAAGGAGATAGTGACTCATGTTGAATGAGTCACGCTAGATAAGAAGATACGAAACGAGATGAGACGAAGGGGATGACTCCTATCGAGCAAGAGAGGGTAACCAGGGATGATCAAGAGTAAGGGAATAGTGAAAAGAAACGAAAGAAACAATGTCCAATGACGACAATGGCAGATTGAGGGCGTTCTCCATGGCAACTGTAACAGAAAGTCAGAGATAAGGTCTGGCTTGAGAACCGAAACCTTCATCTCCAATATCTATTCAAGAAACTCGCTCCTCGAAGGGAAGGACCCTTTGAGATAATGCAAGTCATCTCCCCTGTGGCGTATCACCTCTGCCTTCCCCCCACATGGCATATCCATGACATCTTCCATGCCTCCCTCTTATCTACCTATCGTGAAACAGCTGAACACAGACTGAACTTCCTATCTCCTCCCTCTGAGGAGATAGAGGGCAAAGAAGAATATGAAGTAGATCAGATCCTCTCACACTGCGGACCTTGAGGCAAGAGGCAGTACCTGGTGTCCTGGAAAGGATGGCCTTCATCGGAAACCACCTGGAAACCTGAAAGAAACCTTTCCCACTCTGACAAGTTGCTACTGACCTATAAGGCCAGTCATCCCTCCTCCTTTTCCCCAGTCTAGCCTCCTCCCATGCCTCACAATTACACAATCGCTAACAACTGCCTTGCCGCCCTCCATCACATTTCCACCTCCTCTGCTGACCCTGCCATGCCCCAGTATACCGACACCACCTTGAACTATGACCACACCATGGGTCTTACCCATCCTGACACCCCCATTGTCACCTCCTTACTCCCTGAAGACACCAGGGATCAAATCTTTTCCGCAGCTCTAGAAACTCCCTCCACTATGTATATGATCTCTGAATGTCTTGGTCTTGATCGAGACCCCCTTGCCTGCAATCTCATTTTAGTATACTACACTTTTGCTCGGCTTCGTTTTTTATTTCATCAGGTACCTGTTACTGACTTCACTGCTGAATCTGCTGTCTTTGGAGCCATGCTTGTTGCTTTTAATACTTTACTTCGTCAAATTCTCTTCTCTTTGGTAGATGTACACTTCAATGAGGCAGTCGCTTCCCTTCACCCCTGCATTCTCTTTGTCACTTTTAAAGGATATTGGATCTCTCTCACCTGCCCTCAACAGGATGCCTATGCTGTCGAGGCTATTGCCTTCCAGAGTCGGTTTCGGGCCTCTTCCCATTCCTTTCAGAAACAGCAAGCACACACCAGAAGGAACCAGAGAACCTCTTACTCTGCCAACATTCCTTCTCCCACAGAATGCTCAGTACCTTCCATCTCGCTTACCTCTTCCAATGGCCGCTCTGGGACGTGTCATCCTTCACACCAAATTCCTCCTTTGTTGTCTAACTCCTCCTCCCTAACTTGCTGTCATCAGTCTGGGACAACAAGTCCTGCCATCTCCTGTCGTTGCTCCTCTCTATTTATTCAGACTTCAGGAGCGCCCTATTCTATCATTCCTTGAGACAATAACCTTGACACTAATGCTCTCCCAATCTCTGTTCCTACTCCAACTGCCCAGGAGGGGAGTTCTCCTCCACCTGCATATTCACCTGCAGAGAGATCCCCTTCTCCTCCTTGCCCTACCTGCCAAGAACATCATCGTTCTCTCTCCATCTGCCCTGATACTTGCTGCTACTATTGTGGAAGAGTTAGATCACCAGATGGTAGCTGTCCCTGTCAACATAGTTGTGGACTCTGCAGAGGAATGGATCACTACGACCATGACTGCCACCTCAATGAGGAGCAACAGGGAATGGGGTATGATGAAGTTGATGACTTGATTTAACACCATCCCAAGGGAGTTACATTACAAGTTGTTGCTGGATACAGAGTCTCCAGCCTACAATGGAGGTAATGTTACAATTGAATTGGACTCCTTTAGTAATGTCCCCCTTTGTTCCTTTTCCATCATTTCCTTTCGTTCGTTGTACTTCTCCCTCAGACTAGATCACCCCCATTATCCCTTTCCTATGCGATAGGGCCACTCCATTCTGATTCTTCCCTATCTTCTTATCTGAGTCCAAGTCTTTCCTATCTCTGAGCTGAGCTCACAACTCTTACTTCCTCTTTCGCTCTCGTCTGCTCTTCTGCTATCTGTACAGCATGGTCCGTGCTTCAACAGTCATCCCATAAATACCCATTGATAGTATCCATGTCCTTTAGCTAGTTCTATGCAATCAAGCATTGTTCTAGTACTCCCAGAGCTCCAGCTGTGTGACTGGATATTGAGACCCCTTCTCCTCGACTTGAACTCCAACAATTGGTCTCTTTGTGAGTGATTCATTGTTGGTCTCATCTCTAGGACGCTGCTTCACATAACAGTTTTCTGATACAAGCTTACTTTGGAATGTGTTGACAATGATAGATACCACTGACTGTGAGCCAAGGGACTTTTGGATCATGTTCTGAGCCTTTGTATTTGCTGCTCTCATGAGGTAATGGAATACTGACTGATGATCACATCCAGCCATGTGCGACATTAAAGGGATTTGAGGATGCCAGATATTTCTCTATATGCTTTCTCTCCTGGTTGTGGCTAAAAATTGTGTCAATGCTGGGATTGAATGCAGAATCCTGGATATAGGAGTTCCATAAGTGATCCAACTCTGCATAAGTTTTGCTTGTCCCTCCAGAGTACTACCATGCCATCATCAAGGCAGCACTCAGGTGACTAAAAGCTGAATAGAGAGCATTGAGGGACATGTCCAGGGATATGGCAGATTCCTCTGTTCTGGACTTGCTATCCTGCAATGCTGGGGCATCTGTTACCACTTCAAGACTGTCCTGTTTAGGGACACCAGGGTATCTTGAGTAAACACAATACATGCTCATATTATTAGCAATTGTCTTGAACTTAATGAGACATCAAAGAGGCTGTAAGAGTGGGAATGGTAGCTCTGGCCCAGGAAATGACTCAGAAATGGACATGGAGGGGAGATAATTGGTATAACACACAGGGGGATGAATCTGATGTCCTGAACATGAAGAGGTGACTGGGGCCACCAGAGATTTAGAGACTAGTGGGATATCTTTGACAAAAGAAAGAGAAGACTGCAAAGGCCCCCTGGTAACTTGATTAGAGGGCCCGGCCTCCATCTCATGCTACAAAGAGTGAGCAGATGATACTAGGAGTTTTTAATATGATAATGAATGTACTGGAGCAATCTCATTATGTAAGAAATCAGAGCTGTAGCATTGTGCCAATTGTAGACAGGGTGAGAGAGATGTACATGCATTTTGGATAGCATGTACTAGTGAACCATGTCGGCTGAGTGATCCCTTCTTCTGTAGTTTTCGCCAAGCTTTGGAAAAATGTTTCTGAGTAAGTATGACATCCAAGGAGAGTTGCTTTTTGGCCTTGCAAACAGCCTCATGAGCAGAAAGACATTTTGACATTATAAAAGCCTTGTTACAGGCACTGCACTCGAAATCGCCATACATACAGAAGGAAAGGGGAGGGGATCTATGGACATGCCTCGAACAATCCAAGGATGTTTAAACATCTTGCATTGAGCTCTCAAAGTGCTACAAATGGTAAATACTAGTAATATATCTACTAAATGTGCATTAGATGAAGACAAACAATAGAGACTTCAAAACTTACTTCAAATTTTGATCTGCTACCTGTCTGGAGGTGGTAAGGAGCCATCCAACACTAGCTGTGGTGATGTGATGGCAGCAGTGACATGGTAGAAAGTTATCCAGCCTTTCCTACAAGATCATTCTGAGCCAGCATGACAACTTTAGTTCCTCCCATCACCATGCAACATTTCCTCAGTGTGGACATAGGCAGTTCCCAGCCTGCAGATCAAATGACAAAGCATTGAAGGGATGATAGGACAAGAAAGCAGAGCAAGAAAGACAAGTCCAAGAAGAAGAAGAGCGAAACAATGGGCAACAAGAAGGAATCCAAAGACAAAAAGTAAGTACTTCATTTACTATGTATATCATTATGAATACTTATATGCAACAAGTCAAAATTGACTGAAATCAATGCTGAGTTCAGTTCTGCAGCATGTAGGATTGCATGCTGCATTGATCTGTTTTGTAATGTGGAAAGAGTGATTAGGATCACCTTACTACTAGAAGAAGACAATTTGAGCAAGTGTGGCCAGCTCAAGAAAGACAATGCTAGCAAGAAGCTTTGAGAAGATTGACTGGCAAAATAGTAGGTGCTATCAGGTCTATGTCAACAGTACTGAGAGGCCTATTATAGTGATGAGGCAAGTTATAAATATTACATGTTCACCTACTGCAGAATCCTCCAAGCTGTGCCAGGCCTAAAGCCTATCATTCATGACCTGAAGCATGCCTTAGAGTTGATGGTAATTGCACAAAAGGTGAGTTATCATGCATATATATTGAGTCAACCATGTTAGATAACTGAAATCATACATGGTATTCAATCTGTTGATTCTACAAGCCTAAAGAAGCACATTGCCCAGTACTTGCCCATTGACCCCCACAAAGAGGGTATCAAGCCCCCTGTTACGGTTGAGGATACCCCCTTCCCTTTTTCCCCCATTATCAATGAGGATGATTGGAATGCCGCGCTCTCACAAGACTGCTCCCCAGCGAAGTGGGATCTCTATTTCCATTTCTTGCCATCTCCCATGCCAACCACTGCCTTCTAGGCAGTGTCACTTATTTATGACTCGTTTCTTGTCACAGATACTGCCCTCCTCAGCTATGCTCTCTTGCGCATAGCCTCGTAGTTCCTTTTTTATCCCTGACTCATCATGACTCAATAGTGCCTGCCCTATACTAGTTCAAGCGGAGCTTGAACTCATTACGATACCATATATAAACTCCTCTCTCCTGTATTTACATCTCTAACCTTGATCTACACAATACCACATAGTTTCAAGTCTGTTGGTTGATTCTTTCTATATCATTCTCTAGTCTAAGCTGGGCCTTAGACTTCCTCAATGTCGTTGCCGTCCTCGTCATTGAGGGCCACTCCTATCCCTAGGTAGGGAACCACTGTCAGTGAGAGCTGAACCTCTCCAGGTCTGCTTCTAGGGCTTTGTCCTATGCCACCTGCATCGAAGGGAGTTTCGGAGACTTCCTGCCATGGCCACTAGAGTCACTAGCCATCGCTCACACCAGTGAGAGAAGGGTATTGCTTGACGCCATAACCCCTTGGTACATCACTTGACACTACTGGTCATGTCACACATTATGCATCACGGTTGATCATAACACCCTCAATTGTCAATGGAAGTAAAGCAGAAATGGGTCTGAAACACCCAGTTCTTGCGCATTTCTTATGTCCTGTGGATAGAGTTCAGGATTATGATATGGACATGACCAGGTGAGCATTCTATTTACATTGCTACACACACTCATGAACACATCACAGAATTCGCCAGCAGCTTGAGTCTGGCAAGATTTCTATAAGTGCTAAGAATCTTCCTGCACTTTTCTAAAGTAGTGACCCTTATCCAGGGGATGACTGTGACCTGTACAACATGACTAAAGGTGCTTTCAAGAGCCATGTGGTCCACCAAGTAAATTGTCTTCACTGTGTTGGTGCATTGTTTCTTATGATTAGATTGGTCGCCACATATATCTGGGACCAACATGTGCCTTCAGTGATGATAGCAAGAAGGGATAAAAACAGTGTAATGTGGCCTTACATGATATGACCACAGTTGAACCGGAACATATTGCATATATGTGTCTACAGGTCAGTACCATCTAGCATCAAAGATGAACCATGTTCTACTGATGAGTAGACATGGTTTGCAATCTCATCTGCAAGCATCTGGAATGAAAGGGATGGAGAATTTAGCTATTGAGAAATGTATTAGATTATCGTCAGCTTCATCTGCCATGCCAAAGACACAGAATGGAGAGATGACCTCCTCAAATGGTAGAATCTGTAGATTGTGAACTCAATTTTGACTTTCAGTCTAATCATGTTGGAGTACATGCAGCTCTTTGGGAATGAGAAGGGGCATGTTCTCAACACAGGGGACACAAATAAAGCTACTGGTTCCATTGGATCCTCCCAGTCGCAACCTCTAACAATGATAGAGAAAATGCATGCTCAAATGGGCACACATATGGGACATGATTGTGATCTGCCACTGACATCTCTGCCTTCATTTCTGCCAGGGAATAGGTCCTTTTCCCAACCTGTGAGTCCAGATAGATCAGTAGCACATTCTTCTGCTGCTGAAATCACACAAGAGGAATATTATTACAGTTGCCAAGGAGGCATCTACCAATCTCCCTTTATCTTCATTGGACATCATTTCCTTTGTTCCTTTGTGATACTCCCTGACCCTAGATTGACCCTGGGTCCCTTCCCTTGTTTTTTGATAGAATTTTCTTTACTTCCTCTACCTTCTTATTCAGTTCCAAGTCCATCCTATCACAGCATGACTCATTTAACATGAGTCACCATCTCTTATCTATGTATGACTTGACCCTCATCTTGCTTCCCTCTGCAGTATGGAATATATCACCATATTCTGAGATGTATGACCTGGTTGATAAGGTCAAAAATATATTATCATGGCTGAGATCTGACAGAAGCTGGACAAACATTGCTTATTCAGTATGGGTCCATCGGACAATTTGAGTTCCCAGGCATTGTTATATATTCCCTAGCAACAACAGCCGTAAACAGCAGATATTACAGTCTTCATACAGTATTACTTGGCTATATACTGGCCTATTCATCTTGGATAATTTTTGTGATGTAGTGCAAATTTGAATGTTTTGAATCTCGAGTTGTGTGTTTCTGACCAATTGAAGCTGCCACCTTGGCACTCAAGCATGTCAGGGAGGGCATTGTGGGTTGCTTCAAATGTTGGGCCTATGGCCGGAAGTGCTGCATCATCTACAAATACAAGGGTTAGCTCCTTCTTACTGCTTGCAAGGCTGACCAGGTCTGAGTTGTATATGATGTAGAGTATCATTGACAGGGGGTCACCTTGTCTGATGCCATTGGTGATAGTGATTCAGTTTGAGAGATAGCCGTCAAAGTGTAGTTTTGTGTGTCTTCCCCTAAGGACATTTTCTATGAGTGTGATAAGTGTCTTTGGAATCTTGTGGTTGCACATGTTGTGTAGTAAGTGGTCAGTGACAGCATTGGGGAATGCTCCTTTAATGTCCAGGAATAGTGCTGAAATGACCTGTCCTTTTCTCCATTCATTTTTGACTGTGGCCTTGAGAAGATAAAGGGTGTCTGTGGTAGATCTGGGTTCTTGTTGCTAAAGCAGTGGTGGTGGTTTGGAGTCAAAAGATCTATTCAAACTCAGACTAGCTGAGTCTCAATCATAGTGAACAGAACATGTGAGTTATTCTACATATAGAGTATACTATACTTCATTCAACACTTCCCCTTGTTTAGTACATAGTATATTTACTGTTGAGATACGCTACACTTAGTATACTACGCACCTAGCTTTCCTTTTCCAGTAGAACGTTCCCACATTGTCCGCTACTTACAGTTCCGGATTGTTCCATTCGTTCCTCAGTCGTTTTACTCCTTCAACTGAGGTACGCTACTAATCTTGCTCGTCTATACTCTAGCTAAACATGTACCTCAGTGCTTACTCTCATTAGGTTATGAGCCCTGACACATGAAAATTTCATCATCAGTCGATACAACGAACTCACCAGAACTAGCGCACCGGATCGATTTGTGCAACCATATTTGTTTTCTACGCACTCTCACTGCATCTAGACAAACCCTGCACTTAGTCCTCGCCCACCTAATCCACGATGCCGAATCAAGGCTCAGGTACAACATCCTCAGCATCCTCGTCATCCACGTCAGCACCTACCGTTCCGAAAACCTGGGAAATCCTGTCCAATACCAGTCATTACTTCCCGAAAGCCTCAGAGGATCGCCTAGCGAATGAGGATGGCTATTTTACATGGTCGCACTACATGCGAAAAGGGTTCAACCTTTTTAACCTCACGGAAATTGTCGACGGGACGCTTATAAAGCCTGCGGATGCTGCGGAACTAGTTATATGGCGAAAAATGGATGCCGCTGCATCCGTTATCATTACGGGCTGTGTCAAACCCGAGATAATCCCCAAAATAGCCCACTTGGAGACTGCTCACGAAGCTTGGGATCTTCTTGCCTCTGAATTTGGCCAGGTCGGAACAGGATCCATAATATACTGGTTCCGCCGCTTGACGAAACAAATGCCAAGTGGTAGCGATGTCTCGACGCATATCAGCGAGTACCAGGAAGCTGTGCGGCATCTCACAAACGCAAACTTAGTCATGCCAGATTTCTTTGCTGCCGCCATTCTGCTCTCTACGCTACCATGTGATCCTGTAGACCCAAACTCATGGGACTATTTTGTGAAGGGTGTACGGATCAGTAAATCGTCTATGCTATCTGGGATAATATCAGAGATTCTCGAAGAGAAGCGACGCCAGGCACCAGCCACAACCACCACTGTCACCACATCATCGGAAACAGCTCTCGCTACCATGGAACGTACCGCCTGTGCTGCCGGCATGAAATTTTGCATGAACTGCAAACGGGAAGGACATACAAAGAACGACTGCTGGGCAAAAGGTGGTGGAAAGGCAGGCCAAGGCCCGAAACGAAAGAAAAGAGGAAAAGGAAACGAGAAAGCCAAAGTCGCTACAGAGGAAGGAGGGGACGAGACCTCGAACCTTATCATGGAAAAATGTCTAATGGCCACAGAAACTCCAAAGATATCACCTCCGGACCCTCCACCAGTTGCAGACTTAGTATACAGCGCATGTGCAGCACTGAGCGTGACTCCCATAATTGATTCCAGTGCATCGACTCATATACTCGCGGACCGTTCATCTTTCAAGTCCTACTTGCCCTTGTCTGGAAATATCAGCAGTTTTGGAAATGGCACATCGGCCATTGCAGGTCGCGGCGAAGCACATTTGCTCGCTAGCAGACCATCCGGTGACACGATCAACCTTAAACTGCGCAACACATGCCATGTCCCATCGTCCAATCTACCAATCGTCTCTGTTTCGCGACTCGATGACGCCGATTGCTACACGCTTTTCGGTGCCGGTCACTGTGTTACATTCGAACTTAAAGACAATGGACAGATGATGCATGAAGTCCTCCATAAATCCCGCTGTATTATTTTTACTGCAACCAGACAAGCTGATCGACTATACCATATGGACATACCACAACACAGATCTGACGAGACCATCTATCATGCCGCCACCCCCATCTCAAAGATCAAGCTACTACACCACCGACTCGGACACTTAAATTATCAGTCCTTGTGTTACGGTCGAGGATACCCCCTCCCCTTTTTCCCCCGTCATTGACGAGGACGACTGGAACGCCGCACTCGCACAAGACTGCTCCCCGGCGGAGTGGCACAAATATTTCCGTTTCTCGCCTTCTCCTGTGTCTTCTCCTGCGCCGACCACTGCCTTCTAGGCAGTGCTACTTATCTATGACTCGTTTCTTATCACAGACACTGCCCTCCTCGGCTATGCTCTCTTGCGCATAGCCTCGTAGTTCCTTTTATATCCACTGACTCAGTATGACTCGTTATGACTCGTCTTGACTCATAGTACCGGCCCTAAACTAGTTCAAGCGGAGCTTGAACTCGTTACGATACCCTATATAAACCTCTCTCTCCTGTACTCCCATCTCTAACCTTGATCTACACAATACCACGTAGTTTCAAGTCTGTCAGTTGATTCTTTCTACATCATCCTCCAGTCTAAGCCGAAGCCTTAGACTCCTCAACGTCGTTGCCGTCTTCATCGTCGAAGGCCGCTCCTATCCCTAGGTAGGGAACCTCTGTCAGTGAGAGCTGAACCTCTCCAGGTCTGCTTCTAGGACTCCGTCCTACGCCACCTGCGTCGAAGGGAGTCTCGGAGATTTCCTGCCACGGCCGCTGTCGTCTACAGCCGTCGCTCACATCAGTGAGAGAAGGGTACCGCTTGACGCCGTAACCCCTTGGTACATCAC
>JBBPKR010000486.1:0-10191 GCA_038089375.1 Pseudoaustroboletus valens | reverse complement strand
GTCTTCGACGGTCTCCACCGGGAATTGGGGTGGGGTGCAAAACGGGTGTAATGGAAGATAAAAGGGATATGTAAAGGGGTAAAATAATGACCAATACAACCGTAGAGCTGTACCGGTCTCTACAACGTGCTTCGTCAGCTGTAAATGGACAGTGTTGGCGTGATAGTTGCAGGCCTGGTTGCTCTGGAGTTGTGACTGGATTTGCTGACTCGAGACTGTTACAATTGCCCAGGAGAACGCCCTTAACCTGCCGTTGTCATCGTTGGACATCATTTCCTTTGTTCCTTTTCACTATTCCCTGACTCTTGACCATCCTTGGTTACCCTCTCTTGCTCGATAGGAGTCAGCCAGTTTATCTCACCTCGTTTCTTATCTTCTTCCGATTTCTCCCTATCTAGCGTGACTCATTCAACATGAGTCACTGTCTCCTTATCTTCTTATCTTCTTATCCCCTTATCTCTCTACCCCGATATGTCTGTCTTTTGTTCACTACTGTTACACAGCAAGGTCTGTGCACGATAGGTAGATCCTTAAATACCAGTAACAGTACGATGGTGTTCTTTAGCTAGTTCTACGCAATCAAGCATTGTTCTAGTCCTCTGAGAGCTCCAGCAGTGTGTCTGGATATCGAGACCTTCCTCCTCTTGTCTTTGAACTCCAAGGAGCAGACTCTTCGTGAGCTAGTCTGAGTGGCATGATTTCGAATTACTTCAATACCGAGAATGTGACAAATTTCTCCTTGGTCTTTGAAAGAGACATGCGCACTGAACTCGGTTTTGAGTTGTTTGAGCTTGTCCAGCGTCGATACATAAAGCCCGAGGTCATCAACATGAGATGCGATGATGCAGATTCCAGTTGCATGGCGATGGATGAAGACACAGTGATCAGTGGAGCAGATGGTGAATCCTATTTTGGTTAGAATGGACTTTAATTTCTGATACCAAAGGAATCCTGATTGTTGTAGTCTGTATAATGCCTTGAAGAGAAGCCATACAAGATGCTCTTTTCCTTTCGCTTCAAATCCAGTCGGCTGTTTGATGTATGCTGGCTGATCGTCTGGCATCTCGCTATTTAGAAAAGCTGAATCAACATTGATGACATGAATTTCCCAATCGAGGGCAGCTGTGATTGCACATAGAAGGCGAATGGATTCAATCCTTGTGACAGGCGCAAAGGTCTCACCAAAATTGACTCCAGGTTTTTGAGTGAATCCATGTGTGACTAATCTGGCTTTATAGCATGTAATACGCCCAGCTTTGTCACGTTTGATGCAGTATACCCATTTTGTATCAATGGCATCATGATCGGGTGGGAGTTCCACTAGTTGGTAGGTACCAAGTTGTGCAATCGAGTTGAGCTCGTCTTGCATAGCTTGCTCCCATTCAGTTCGATCTGGAGAGTTGATAGCCTCACAGTAGGTGCAAGGGTCTTCGCCCGAGGCAATATTGACTTCCTCGTTTGGCAGGTCAAGGGTGGGTGTGTCATTTACCTCAGTTTCCGAGTTGTCATGGTTTGACCACACTTCCTCCATAGGCTGTCATCTGTTACGCAAAGTGGCGTTCTGAGTCTTAGACCAAGGAGGAATCGCTCACGAAGAGTCCACTCCTTGGAGTTCAAAGACAAGAGGAGGAAGGTCTCGATATCCAGACACACTGCTGGAGCTCTCAGAGGACTAGAACAATGCTTGATTGTGTAGAACTAGCTAAAGAACACCATCGTACTGTTACTGGTATTTAAGGATCTACCTATCGTGCACAGACCTTGCTGTGTAACAGTAGTGAACAAAAGAAAGACATATTGGGATAGAGAGATAAGGGAATAAGAAGATAAGAAGATAAGAAGATAAGGAGATAGTGACTCATGTTGAATGAGTCATGCTAGATAGGGAGAACTTGGAAGAAGATAAGAAACGAGGTGAGATAAACAGGTCGACTCCTATCGAGCAAGAGAGGGTAACCAAGGACGATCAAGAGTCAGGGAATAGTGAAAAGAAACAAAGGAAATGATGTCCAACAATGACAATGGCAGGTTAAGGGCATTCTCCTGGGCAATTGTAACATCATCCATAAATGGTAGCGATCACATCATGTGCTTTCACAGCAGCAGTGCATGTTGATGGAGTTTATGGAGGTGGTGGTTCAGGACGAGTACGAGGTTGAGCACATTGCAGAGGTTGCTCTTGCCGGTTAGGCTGAGCAGGTTGAGGTTGTGGAGATTGGACAGGCTGTGGTGGAACTGGCAGCTGTGTAGGTTTCAGGCTGATGTCGTCATCGATATTGAATGCAGATGATCTGAGTGAATTGTAGGAGAATTGGTACTCCCCCTCAGCCTGAAAGCTATCACATGAATCACTGGAGTCATCAAATATGACATGCGCTGATACCTGGATGCAGCACTTGCTTGGATGGTATAGCTGCCAACCTTTTTGGGTCTTCAGGTACCCCACAAATACTGTGCGCTTCCCTTTCGAATCAAGTTTTCGACGCTCCGGGGAGTCATCAAGAACATAGGTAGTACAACCAAAACGATGGAGATGAGACGCATCAGGTTTGCGCCCATACCATTTTTCATATGGAGTAATGTCTTTAAGGGAGCGGGTGGTATGGTGGTTCTTAGTATAGATGACATAGTTGGCGGCCTCAGCCCATAGATAGAGGGGTAGGCTTGTGTCAATAAGGATGGTATGGACACGGTCGATGATGGATCGGTTGAGCCATTTGGATACACCATTTTGTTTGGGAGTTTGGGGGGTAGTTGATTCCCAGTGTATTCCGCACTGTTTCATATATGTGATCCATAGCATATTGAAATATTTGCCACCATTGTCCGTCCGGAACTGCTGAATGGTTTGGCCACTGGTATTTTCGACCTCAGCCTTCCACTCCTTGAATGCATCGAATGCATCACTCTTTTTGTGTAAGAATAGCACCCATACCCATCGTGTGTAGTTGTCCGTCAGCGTCATCATATAGCGCTTGCCTGAAGCAGTTTGGACAGGAGCAGGATGTCATAGGTCCGAGTGAATGAGAGCGAGGAACCGGGTCGCTTTACCACTTTCTGACAGCAGAAACGATACTCTGGTGATTTTGCCCATTGTGCATGACAAACAGATAGGTGGCTCGAATTTGAGCTCGCTTTGGGTGAGTTTGATGCCTGTCACTAGCCCTTTTTTGATGAGCGCACACAAGAACTGATAATTTAAGTGTCCAAGTCAGTGGTGTAGTAGCTCAATCTTTGAAATGGGGGTGGTGGCATGATAGATGGTCTCATCAGATCCGCATCGTGGTATGTCCATATGGTATAGTTGATCAGCTTGTTTGGTTGCAGTAAAAATAATATGGCAGGATTTATGGAAGACTTCATGCATCATCTGTCCATCGTCTTTAAGTTCAAATGTAACACAGTGACCAGCACTGAAAAGCATGTAGCAATTGGTGTCATCGAGTCGTGAAACAGAGACGATTGGTAGATTGGATGATGGGACGTGGCACGTGTCGCGCAGTTTAAGGTTGATTGTGTCACCAGATGGTCTGCTAGTGAGCAAATGTGCTTCGCCACAACCTGCAATGGCTGATGTGCTGTTTCCAAAACTGCTGATATTTCCAGACGAGGGCAAGTAGGACTTGAAAGATGAACAGTCCACGAGTATATGAGTCGATGCACCTGAATCAGTAATGGGAGTCATGCTCAGTGTTGTGTGTACACTGTACACAGAGTCTGTGACAAGCAGGGGTATCGTAGATGTTTCGAGGCCTGTTTCTGTGGCGACGAGGGATTTTTCTAATACAACATTTGAGGTCTCATTTCCCCCTTCCTCTGTAGCAACCTTGGTTTTCTTGTTCCCTTTTCCCTTTTTCTTTCATTTTGGGCCCTTGCCTTCTTTTCCGCCTTCCTTTCCCCAGCATTCATCTTTCATGTGACCTTCTCGTTTGCAATTCGTGCAAAACTTTCCTCCGATAGCACGGGCGGTTCGTTCAAGGGTAGCAAGTGCTGTTTCTGATGATGTGAGGCTGGTAGTGGCTGGAGTCTGGCAGCACTTCTCTTCGAGAATCTCTGATATTATACCTGAAAGCGTAGTCATTGCTTTGTCGATCCGTATGCCCTTTACGAAGTAGTCCCATGAGTCTGGGTTTTTGGGATCACATGGTAATGTTGAGAGAAGAATAGTGACAGCAGACCATTCCGGTATACCAGATTTGCAGTCGTGAGGTGCTGCATAGCCTCCTGATATTCATTTATGTGCGTAGATATGTCTCTGTCACTTGGTAGATGTTTCATTAGATGGCAGAACCAGTAAATGATGGATCCTGATCTGACTTGTCCATATTGGGTGGCAAGGAGGTCCCAGGCAGCATGAGCAGTGGATAGATGGGCTATTTTAGGGATAATCTCAGCTTTCAAACAGCTCGTGATCATGACAGATGCGGTAGCGTCCATTTTTCGCCATACAATGAGTTGGGCAGCATCTGTAGGCTCCTTGAGTCCCGTCAGTGACTTTGAGCAGGTTGCAGAAGCTGAGTGCTTTCCACATGCAGTGCGACCATATGAAGTAACCATCTTGGTTTGCGAGGCGGTCTTCGGAGCTCTTAGAGAAGAAGCTGCTCAAGTTCGCGGGCATGTCCCATGATGTTGGAACAGTAGAAGCGGTTGGGGATGATGTCGAGGTTGACGTGGATGTAGTGCCAGTGGGTTGGTTTTTGCCAGACATTGGGCTGCGGGCTTAAAGTGGGTAGTTGTCGAGACGCAGTAAGAGAGCATAGAGAAACAAGTGTGGGTGTGCAAATTAGTCTGGTGCACTAGTTCTGGTGAGTTCATTTCGACTTTGCTACAATGGTGAAGTTTTCATGTGTCAGGGCTCATAACTTAATGATATTGAGCTCAGTCAAGAGTAAAGGAACGACTAAATTATGTACCTAATAACATTGAGCTAGGTACATGGTTAGTGATTAGATGGTAACGAGTGTCAATGAGTGCATACCTCAGTCGAGAGTAAAGGAACAACTGAGGGATGTACACCACGTGCCAATATGCTGTAAGTAACGAGTGTGTGTGAGAATAATGTGCCGAAAAAGGTAAGCTAGTTGTATGTACTGTATCGTATCTCAACAATCTCATCCCTGGGATCATGTCATCGAGTTGAAGGAAGACTTCATGCCCAAGGTTGCCAAGGCTTATTCCCTTAACCCAAAGGAACTCCTTGCATGTAAGGAATTCATCAATGAACACTTAACCTCCAGAATGATCTCTCCATCAAAATCCCCTCAGGCCTCTCCATTCTTCTTCATTCCTAAGAAGGATGGCACTCTTCGACCTTGTCAGGATTACAGGTACCTCAACTCGACCATGGTAAAGAATGCCTACCCTCTCCCTTGCATCTCCGACTTCATCAACAAACTAAAGGGATCTACCCTCTTTACCAAGTTGGATCATTTACATGGACAATTTCATGATCCACTCTGGCAACGACCTTGCCCTTCACTGGGAGAGAGTAAAAAAGGTCTTACTACGTGCTTGCGAATATGATCTCCATTTCAAACTGGAGAAATGTGTCTTTGCCTCCAATATGTAAAGTAGAATTCCTTGGCCTCATCATCCAACCAGGACAACTGCACATGGACCCTGCCAAACTCTCCACCATTCAGGACTGGGAACCCCCCAAGTCTCTGAAGGGAGTCTGGTCCTTCATTGGGTTTTGCAACTTCTACTGGAAGTTCATCACTGATTTCTCTGCAGCCGCCCAGCCGCTTATCAATCTCACCAAGAAGAAGGTCCCCTGGTCATGGTCAATGGAATTCCAGCAGTCTTTTGATCAACTGAAGCATGTATTCCTTTCAAAACCTCTCCTCCTCATGCTGGATGTGGAAAAGCCCTTCTTTGTCATGACTGATGTGTTACAGTTGCCCAGGAGAACGCCCTCAATCTGCCGTTGTCATCATTGGACATCATTTCCTTTATTCCTTTTTACTATTCCCTGACTCTTGATCATCCTTGATTACCCTTTCTCACTCGATAGGAGTCGGCCTGTCTCTCTCACCTTGTCCCTTATCTTTCTTCCGAGTTCTCCCTATCTAGTGTGACTCATTCAACATGAGTCACTATCTTCTTATCTTCTTATCCCTCTACCCCAATATGTCTTCCTCTCTTTCACTACTGTTACACAGCTTGGTCTGTACACGATAGGTTGATCCTTAAATACCAGTAACAGTATGATGGTGTCCCTTAGCTAGTTCTGTGCAATCAAGCATTGTTCTAGTCCTCCGAGAGCTCCGGCTGTGTGTCTGGATATCGAGACCTTCCCTCTTGTCTTTGAACTCCAAGGAGTGGACTCTTCGTGAGCAATTCCTCCTTGGTCTAAGACTCAGAACGCCGCTTCGCATAACATGACGCCTCTCTCATTGTGTCTGGGGTGGTCCTTATGTAGAAAAATGGCAATGGTGACCTCCAACCTTGCACCTACCTGTCGAAAACCTTCTCTCCGGCTGAACAAAACTATAATGTCTATGACAGGAAACTCCTTGCAGTGATCCATGCCCTGGAAGAATAGCAACATTATCTTCAGGGAACTGGTCTCCCAGTGACTATGCTGACAGACCACAAGAATCTGACCTATTTCCATCAGCCCCAATAACTTTCTAACTTTCTAGACGGCATGCTAGATGGCAATTCTTCTTGATGGACTTTGACCTCGTCTTCCACCACCTCCCCGGCACACAGATGGTGCCCGCTGATGCCCTATCCCGCAAATATGATGTTGATACCACATCAGACAATGTTGATGTCACCCTCCTCCCTGACCATCTCTTCGTTTGTTCCCTGGATGTGGCCATCATGGAAAAGATCGCAGATCTCACCTCCTTTGACTCCCTGGCTTCCTCTGCCCTATCCCGCCTCACAGAAGGATTCCCCCTCCTCCCCCGTGCATCTGCGTTGGACTGGTCAACAGAACAGGGCCTCTTGTACTACAAGAATCGCCTCTATGTTCCAGAACCACTTCGCTTAGACATCATCTACCTTTGTCACGACTCCCCCGCCACTGGACATCCTGGTATCCTTCACACGCAGAATCTTGTTGCATGCGACTATTGGTGGCCTGGTCTCTCCTCCCTAATCCGTTGATTTGTCCTGGGTTGTGCCACCTGTCAGGCCAACAAGGTCAACACCCACCTGTTGCGACCCCCGCTACTTCCCATTCAATCCTCATTTACCCATCCCTTCCAACAGATCTCGCTGGATCTCATCACCTCCCTCCCTCCCTCCTTAGGATTTACTGTGGTCTTGGTCTTGGTCGACCATGGGCTTACAAAGGGGGCACTTTTTCTACCCTGCACTGATTCTATCACTGCTGAAGGGGTAGCTTCCCTCTTTTTCAAACAAATATTCCCCAGGTTTGGTTTATATGACAAGTGCATCAATGACAGAGGACCCCAATTTGCCTCAGCATTCGCCAAGGAACTCAGCAGACTTCTAGGCTATGACATTGCCCTCTCCACAGCCTACCACCTGCAAACTGATGGAGAGACTGAATGAGTAAACCAAGAACTAGAAACCTATCTTTGCATCTTTTGCACAGGCAAACCTGACTCTTGGTCCTCCCTCCTTCCCCTGGCTGAATTCATGCACAACTCCTCAGTCCACTCATCCACCAACCAATCTTCCTTCTTTCTCATGATGGGATACAAGCCCAGAGCTTACCCTCCCATTGGAAAGACCTTCCTCCCCTCCTTAGAGAGTCGCTTATCTCTTATTGAGGAAGGAAGAAAGGAAGCCCTGGCAGCCCATGAATAATCCCATCAGATCATGAGGGAGTGGTCCCTATCTCGCTTTTCCCCCTGGAAAGTCGGAGATAAGGTCTGGCTTGAGAACTGAAACCTTCATCTCCGATATCTGTCCAAGAAACTCGCTCCTCAAAGGGAAGGACCCTTCAAGATAACGCAAGTCATCTCCTCTATGGTGTATCACCTCCACCTTCCCCCCACATGGTGTATCCATGACATCTTCCATGCCTCCCTCTTATCTACCTATCATGAAACAGCTGAACACAGTCCGAACTTTCTATCTTCTCCCCCTGAGGAGATAGAGGGCAAAGAAGAATATGAGGTAGATCAGATCCTCTCACACCACAGACCTCAAGGCAGGAGGCAATACCTAGTGTCCTGGAAAGAATGGCCTTCGTCAGAGAACACCTGGGAACCTGAAAGGAACCTTTCCCACTCCAACAAGCTGCTGCTAGCATATAAGGCCAGTTGCCCCTCCTCCTTTTCCCCAGTCTAATCTGTACCCATGCCTCACAACTACCAAGTCACCAACAACCACCTCACTGCCCTCCACCACATTACCACTTCCTCTGCCGATCCTGCCATGCCTTTGTTCACCAACACCACCTTGAACTACAACCACATCATGGGTCTTACCCATCCTGATGCCCCCATTGTTACCTTTTTACTTCCTGAAGACACCAGGGATCAAATCTTCTCCACTGCCCTTGAGACTCCTTCCACTATGTACATGATCTCTGAACGCCTTGGCCTTGACCAAGACCCCCTTGCTTGCAACCTCATCCTAGTATACTACACTTTCGCTTGTCTTCATCTTTTATTTCATCAGGTACCTGTTACTGACTTCACTGCTGAACCTGCTGTCTTTGGAGCCATGCTTGTTTCTTTTAATACTTTACTTCGTCAAATTCTCTCCTCTCTGGTAGATGTACACTTCAATGAGGCAGTCGCCTTCCTCCACCCCTGCATTCTCTTCATCGCTTTTGAAGGATATTGGGTTTCTCTCACCCGCCATCAACAGGATGCCTATGCTGTTGAGGCTATGGCCTTCCAGAGTCAGTTTCAGGCCTCTCCTCATTCCTTTTAGGAATAGTGAGCACATGCCAGAAGAAACCAGAGAACCTCTTACTCTGCCAACGTTCCTTTTCCCATAGGATGCTCTGTACCTTCCATCTCACTTACCTCTTCCAATGGCCACTCTGGGATATATCATCCTTCATACCCAATCCCTCCTTTGTTGTCTTCGTCTAACTCCCCCTTCCCAACTCACCGTCATCAGTCTGGGACAACAAGTCCTGCCATCTCCCATCGTTACTCCTCCCTATCTATTCAGACTTCAGGGACGCCCTACCCTATCATTCCTCGAGACAATGACCTCAACACTAACACTCTCCCAGTCCCTGTTCCTGCTACAACCGCCCAGAAGGGGAGTTCTCCTCCACCTGCATATTCACCTACTGAGAGATCCACTCCTTCTCCTTGCCCTACCTGCCGAGAAAATCATCCTTCTCTCTCCATCTGCCCCAATACTCGCTGCTACTATTGCAGAAGAGTTAGATCACCAGATGGTAGCTGTCCCTGTCAACATAGGTATGGACTCTGCAGAGGAATGGGTCACTACGACCATGACTGCCACCTCAATGAGGAGCAACAGGGATTGGAGGACGATGAAGTTGATGACTTGATTTGAAGCCATCCCAAGAGAGTTACATTACAAGTTGTTGCTGGACACAGAGTCTCCAGCCTACAACAGAGGTAATGTTACAGTTGAGTTGGACCCCTTCAGTGAGACGAACCAAGAGAGCCTCGAGCTAGGAGGCGGCTATAAGGGGGGGTTAGGTGGTCGGTCAATAGGATGTTCGTCTGCCTTGGTAGCACAACGACTATAAGGGGGCAATACTCGTTAGTAAAAGGAGTGAGAGTGAGTGGAGCTCAATCGAGGGACAGATGTTGAGAATCAATGACCAAGAGAACTAGACTGGGGAGTCGTAGTTCACTGGCGCTGTATTTATACTACTAGGTACAGCGCATGAACCAGTACTAACTACCATAAGTAGCTATAGGGTACAGGGTAAGGGGTCAAGGGCATGACATCATAGATAAGAGGGAATACCACCATAGGGTAGCTATAAATGGAGGGAGCTAGACCATGACATCATAAGGGGGTGGCGCGATAAGGCGCGATAAGGGAGATAAGGACCTAGACCATCGGTAGAAGTAGAAGGGGTCTAGACCAGGGAATGCCGAGGTCACGTGACTAAGGGACGCGAGACCGGCAATAATGATAAACGATAAGACGGGGAAGACTAGGAGATAAGGGTGAGTGCGGATAAGGGAAAACGAGCCGGATAGGGGCGCGCTCAGACATGGTTCGTAACATTCAGCAATGTCCCTCTTTGATTCTTTTCCATTATTT
>JBBPKR010000485.1:0-10196 GCA_038089375.1 Pseudoaustroboletus valens | reverse complement strand
GATAATGACTCCCTCCCCTCCCGACATTTTCAGGAGTTCTTGGAGGACCTACTTCAACTTGCTCCTGGAGGAGCTGGACAAGTCCACCCTGAAGGACCTGTGGATGGAGTCAACCCCATCAGCTCTATAGCTGTTGGCAATGGTGGCAGCAAACCAGCTACCCCTACCTCCCTGTCCTCTGACACCTCCTCCATCCCAGCCCTTGACACCGACTCCAATGCTACCCACATCGAGTCCTCCACCCCTCTACCTCCCGTAACTCCTCCCACAGTATGGCGCGCCTATTGCCGGCAGGGGTCTCGTCCCATCCCCCCTCCTGCCATCACCAGTAATTCCTCCCCTACCCCTACACTGGGAGGCGGGACTCACCCAAACTCCCCCCCAACTGTGGCAAGGATTCGCTCTCGTTTCCCTCCTCCCACCTATGTTCCATCCGCAACCTCAAATGTTCCCAGACCTGTGGTGGCAGCTCCCACTCCCTATCCCCCCAATTCCTGGGACACTTCCTCCCCCTGTGCAACTTGCCACCAGTGCTATGTCTGCAACTGGTATGGGCACTTCCACATCAACTGCCCATGTTACATTTGTCCCTACTGCGAGGCCCACTGTAGAGCTCTTCCGCTCCCTGGAGGTGTATGGTATCCCCATCAACACTTTCCTGAGCATCCCTCACCCATTCTGCTCCATCCCGAGTCCGTTCCACCCTCCAGAATCGTTTTCCCGTGCTCCTGACAAGGTCAGACCATTTCATTCATTGTTTTCTTTTGTTTTCCTTTCATTCTAGGACTTATTTAGAGTCCGTTTAGTCTTCCTTGATAGTTTTTTACCTATCTTGAGTCTTGTACAGAGTATAAAAACCCTGTAGCCCATTTCTGGGCAGGAGTGACACTCTTACCACACATTTTTCACCATGCACAAGTGTCCCGCAAGTCTGTCTCGACTCATCCATGCATGTCTGACATTCTGGTCTGCCTTTCCTGCGCTCTGGACCAACTTTCTCAAGCTTAGAATAGCTCGGGAACACTTTTTATCACTCGGGACCACATCACTCGTCTACCCTGTCCATCTGGGATCCCTTGGGATGTATCCCAAACTCGCACCAACCTCAGCAGAAGATTTCTGCTCTTTACACCACACCCCTGGACATACCCAACGGGATTGCACTTGGCACCCCATCCCACATTCCCCCTGCCCCCTGTCCCAATATCAACGAGGCAACCAATTTCGGATGGGGAGCCTGGGCCGAGGGAAGCTGGGGAGCTGAGTTGGATTGATGCTGGGCATCAACCTTACAATGGAGGTAATGTTACAGTCGAGGATACCCCCTCCCCTTTTTCACCCATTATCAATAAGGATGACTGGAACGTGGCACTCTCCCAAGACTGCTCCCCAGCAGAGTGGGATCTCTATTTCTGTTTCTCTCTGTCTCCTGTGCCGGCCACTGCCTTCTAGGCAGTGTTACTTATTTATGACTCATTTCTTGTCACAGACACTGTCCTCCTTGGCTATGCTCTCTTACGCATAGCCTCATAGTTCCATTTATATCCCTGACTCTTGATGACTCGATAGTGCCTGCCCTATACTAGTTCAAGCTCCGCTTGAACTTGTTATGATACAGTATATAAACCTCTCTCTCCTGTATTTACATCTCTAACCTTGATCTACACAATACCACATAGTTTCAAGTCTATTGGTTGATTTTTTCTACCTCATCCTCTAGTCTAAGCTGGGCCTTAGACTTCCTCAATGTCATTACCGTCCTCATCGTCGAGGGCCGCTCCTATCCCTAGGTAGGGAATCTCTGTCAGTGAGAGCTGAACCTCTCCAGGTCTGCTACTAGGACTTCGTCCTACACCACCTGCATCAAAGGGAGTCTCAGAGACTTCCTGCCACAGCCGCTAGAGTATCTAGCTGTCGCTCACACCAGTGAGAAAAGGGTACCGCTTGACGCCATGACCCCTTGGTACATCACTTGATACTACTGGTCGTGTCACACGTTACGCATCATGGTTGATTGTAACAGGGTCATTCCATTGTGATTTCCGTGGTGATGGTGGTCTTTCTTACTTCGAGGTATTCAGTAAGGTGGGAGTTGGAAGGGGGTTCAGGAATGGAGACAATTCCAGTTTTCCAATTGATGAGTGGATTGGCCTTTTGAAGCCAAGGAAGTCCTAAGATTACCTTTTCCTTTTTACATCTCAGGATGTAAAATTCTTTTCTTTCTTTAGTATTTCCTATCCAAAGGTTTAGAACCATTTTATATTGAATAATTCCTCCTTTATTCAGTGTCCCATCTACGTTTGAGGTGATGACAGGGACAGTCATTTGAGTGAGAGGGAGGTTAAGTTGGAGGGTGAGCTCTTGATCTATAAAGTTGCCAGTAGCTCCACTGTCTACTAGCACGATCTCATTGATGATTTGTTGTCCTTCTGTGGTGCAAAGGGTAATGGGGAGTTTCATAGATCTTTCCTTGCTACCAGTATTGTATACAGAGGCGATGGTTACTTTAGGAAGGGGAGACGTCGGAACATCCTTTCTTTTCAAAAATCCTCCTTGACTTCTTCAATCTTAGCGGAGGCTAGGGTTTCATTCTTTTCTTTATCATATATGGTCTATAAAACTTGAAGGATTTCTTCCTTTGATACTTTTCTATCTGTAAGGGAGTCCATAAACTTTCCAAGCTCAGATCTGGTGGGGGCAGGAGTGGTGGAGGTTACCCTGGCTGCAATGGGGTGAGAGGGGTTCCAGGGGGAAAGGTGAGGTTTGGGACAGAAAGGGGGATGGTAGGGGGAAAAAGGTGACGGTCCATTTCAATGATTGGAGGCCCTACATCCTTCCTTGTGGCAGATGAAGCAGAGGCCCTTCCTCATGTGGTCTATGCATTGGAGGGGGGAGAGGTGGACAGAGTCAATGTCCATGGCCTGGGGTCTCTGGTGGGTCAGTGGTTTCCCAGACTAAGACCCTTGTGGAGATATTCAATCCGTTTTCTCTGGGTGTTGAAGATTTTGGCCTTGTCAATCCAGTCCTTGATGGTGGTGGGGACTGGGTGGATGGAGAGGATCATCTCTGCTATCTTTGGGTGTACTCCTCAAGTGAACTGGAGTACCAATGTGTCATTATTGGTTACTTCTGCCTGAGTGGACAGAAGTCAGAACTGGTTAATGTAATCTTGGAAACTGGTTTCTCTGCTCCAGTTCTGGCTTAGCTGATCTAGTTCCCTCCTGGCAGTCTCCTTCAGGTTATAGGGGAAAAAGGTCTTCCTGAAATCTTCTGTGAACTTGGCGAAAGTTCATTTGGCAGCAGTGGTGGAAGGGTCTGAAACCTTATGATACCATGTTTTGGTGAAGGGGGAGGCTTTATCCTTCAACTTGTTGAGGCAAGTGAGGAGCTGGGCGTCATTGTTGTACAGCGTACTGTTCATAGTGAAGTAGGCCTTCATGGCCAGTATCCATCATGTCGCATTTGCAAAATCTCTCAAAAAGTTGTCAGGGAGACCAGCCTTTAGTTTGGTAGCTCTAGCACTCATTCTGGCAGCGGGGGTAGAGGTGGTAATAGGAGGAGTGGGAGACGTTGGTTGTACTGAGGGGAGAGGGGGTCTGACCTGTCGGGAGATAACAGGGGAGGGTTCTCTAAGACGAGAGGAGGATGAGAAGGTTACAAATGGGGAGGGGGTTGGCTGCTGAGGCTGTCTTGGTTCTTCTTCATTGCTACTTTCTACTAGGGAGTGAAATCCTCTGTTCTGTTGGTATGAAATGGTGGTGGTCTGCTAGACAGCAGAGGCAAGGGGAAGAGCTAGTTCTTTTGTTACATGAAGCAGTGTCCTAGAGACTAGACCAATGATGAATCGCTCATGAAGAGACCGATCATTGGAGTTCAAGTCAAAGAGAAGGGGTCTCGATATCCAGTTACACAGCTGGAGCTCTCAGAGTACTAGAACAATGCTTGATTGTGTAGAACTAGCTACAGTACATGGTACTACTGACAGGTATTTATAGGGGTGCTACAAGGGCACGGACCAGGGATAGTCAGCAGTGAGGGAGGAGAGAGGAGCATATAAGGAAGTAAGAGATAAGGGTGGAGTCATAGATAAGAGATACTGACTCATGTTGAATGAGTCACGCTACAGTAGGGTGAATTTGGGAAGAGATAACAATGAATCGGAACAAAAGAGTTCTCTATCAATGAAGAGAAGAAACCCATGGTTGATCTAGGGTCAGGGAATATTGAAC
Source organism: Pseudoaustroboletus valens (assembly GCA_038089375.1). Taxonomy (NCBI): domain Eukaryota; kingdom Fungi; phylum Basidiomycota; class Agaricomycetes; order Boletales; family Boletaceae; genus Pseudoaustroboletus; species Pseudoaustroboletus valens. The sequence continues at coordinate 5,967 of JBBPKR010000485.1, read as the reverse complement.
AGGAAGAAAAGAAATGATGTCCATTGATGACAGGGGGAGATTGGTGGATGTTTCCTCAGCAACTGTAACAGCTATCAAGGAAGCATCTGTCATAAGGGTGAATGGTTTAGAGGTATCCAGGAACACCAGGACAGGTTTGGTGAGGAAGGCCTGCTATAGTGAGGCAGCAGCCTTATCACAGGCAGGGGTCCATGCAAAGGCATTACTCTTCTTTGTGAGATTGATAAGTGGATGTGCAATGTCCAAAAAGGAAGGGATGAAATGACGGTAGAAGTTGCAGAATCCTAGAAAGGATTACACTTCTTTAACAGAGGAGAAGGGGAAGGACCAATCTGTGATGGCCTTGAGTTTAGTGGGGTCCATCTTGACGCCTTCCCCGCTGATGACCATGCTGAGATACTCCACTTCCTCCATTGAGAAGGTACATTTCTCAAGTTTGAGGTACATGGAGAGTTTGCGAATATGTTGGAGTACTTTGCGAACCATTTTTTCATGAAGGGCAGGGTTGTTGATGGAATGGATGAGGAGATTATCCATGTAGATGATTAACCATCCTTTGACAATATACCTTTGAAATATGGCTGGGGAATTACACATCCCAAAGAACATAATGTTGAGCTCAAAGAGCCTGAGAGGGGTGATAAAGGTGGCCTTCCAGTGATCTTCCTTCTTGATCAGGATATTATTGTATTCCCAACAAATGTCAAACTTGGTAAAGAGGGAAGATTCCTTAAGTTTGTCAATGAGGTCAGAGATGAGGGGTATTATGCGAAGCAGCATTCTGAGTCTTAGACCAAGGAGGAATCGCTCACGAAGAGTCCACTCCTTGGAGTTCAAAGACAAGAGGGAAGGGTCTCGATATCCAGACACACAGCTGGAGCTCTCGGAGGACTAGAACAACACTTGATTGCATAGAACTAGCTAAAGAACACCATCATACTGTTACTGATATTTAAGGATCTACCTTATCGTGCACAGACCTTGCTGTGTAACAGTAGTGAACAAAAGGAAGACATATCAGGATAGAGAGATAAGAAGATAAAGAGATAAGAAGATAAGGAGATAGTGACTCATGTTAAATGAGTCACGCTAGGTAGGGAAACCTCAGAAGAAGATAAGAAACCAGGTGAGATAAACAGGCTGTCTCCTATCGAGCAAGAGAGGATAACCAAGGACGATCAAGAGTCAGGGAATAGTGAAAAGGAACAAAGGAAATGATGTCCAATGACAACAACGGCAGGTTAAGGGTGTTCTCCAGGGCAATTGTAACAAGGGGGAGGAAATATGCATTCTTGATTGTATGAGAGTTGAGATAGTGGTAATCTTGGCAAGGATGGAGCTTTTTGCCATCCTTCTTTTGAACAAAGAAGAAGGGGGCAGCCTGCAGGGATTTGGAAGGGGAAATCTTTCCAGATTTGAGGTTTTCATCAATGAACTTTTTGCAAGCTTGGAGTTCAACAGGGTTTAATGGGTAGTTCTTGGCTCATTTTGGGATGAACGAGTCTGCCAGATTGATTGTATGATCATAGGAATAAGAGGGGGGTAGTTTGGTGGTTCCTTTTTCAGAGAAGATATCTTTAAAGGAGGAGTAAGCATTGGGGAGGGTTACTTCCTTCCTGCCAGCTTGTTGTGTGATAGTGGTGGACAATGTGGTACACGTGATGTCCACAAATGGGGTAGAATCTGGGGCATTCATCATAGATCACCCGAGAAGACCTTTCCTATTCAGAGACGTTAAGTAGCTTAAATATTTGAGATAAAGGTCACAGGATATAGCAGCCTCTTTGCCTTTTCCGAGGAAGTTGGCTAGGTATCACTGGTGATGGGACTGAGGGTGGTCCTCACAGGTGTTGATATAGTCTTCTGGGGAAAGCTCCACTTTCCTGTTCCTCCAGGTGATTTTTGAGTTCATAGACTGAAGCCAAGGGAGGCCAAGAAGTATGTCATCCTTGCCCTGTCCAAGGACAAGGAATGTTCATTGTTCCATTATGTCCCCATAGTCAATGACTAGATGGGCTTTCTGAGTGATATCCCTGGCTTTGTTAAGGGTTCCATCAACATTTTGAGCTTTGACAGGTCAAGGAAGGGGGAGAGTAGGGATGTTGTGTTGGTTAATGATTCGTTGATTGACAAAGCATCCAGTAGCTCCACTATCGACCAAGGCAGTGACACTGACGTTTTGCCCAGATTTCTTGCTGGAAATGATAGTAATGGGAAGACAAATAGAACTAGCCTTCATTCTAGCAATAAATACAGAGGCAATTGTAATGAAAGGTCCAGACACTGGTCCTGGCCCTCCTTTTAAAAATCCTTCTCCATGCGGACGAGGCCATAGGTGTCATTCTCAGTGTACTTGATTTCCTTGACATCATAGATGATGTGGGGGTTATCATCAAAGTTATCCTCATACAGAGGATTTCCTTCTTCATCCTTGGTTGGATTGAGTATTGCATCAATCGCCTTGATGAGTTGTGCCTTGTTGTAACCTTTAGACTTGGCAATCATGTTGTATGGGTCAACATTGATCACTGTTATGGTTGAGGATACCCCCTCTCCTTTTTCGCCTATCATCAATGAGGATAATTGGAATGCTGCGCTTTTGCAGGACTGCTCCCCAGCAGAGTGGAATCGCTACTTCCGTTTCTTGCCGTCTCCTGTGCCGACCACTGCCTTCTAGGCAGTGCTACTTATTTATGACTTGGTTCTTGTCACAGACACTGCCCTCCTCGACTATGCTCTCTTGTGCATAGCCTTGTAGTTCCATCTATATCCCTGACTTGTTATGACTCGTAGTGCCTGCCCTACACCAGTTCAAGCTCTTACGATACCCTATTTAAACCTCTCTTTCCCATATTTGTATCTCTAACCTTGATCTACACAATACCACGTAGTTTCAAGTCTGTTGGTTGATTCTTTCTATCTCATCCTCTAGTCTAAGCCGAGCCTTAGACTTCCTCAACATCATTGCCATCCTTGTCATCAAGGACCGCTACTATCCCTAAGTAGGGAACCTCAGTCAGTGAGAGCTGAACCTCTCCAGGTCTGCTTCTAGGACATTGTCCTATGCCACCTGCATTGAGGGGAGTCTTGGAGACTTCCTGCCACAGCCGCTAAATATCTCTTGCCGTCGCTTACCTCAGTGAGAGAAGGGTACTGCTTGACGCCATAACCCCTTGGTTTATCACTTGACACTGCTGGTTGTGTCACATGTTACGCATCACGGTTGATTGTAACAACTTCCAAATCAAAGGCAGTATTTGATGCACTGGGCTGGCTATCCAGCTTCAGAAAGAACATGGGAACCCAAATGCCACCTTACTAATGCCAAGACAATTCTTCTGGCATATAAAAAGTTAAACAAATTGTAGTGGAGCTCTAACCACTCTTGTTCCTCTATGGCCATCATTCCTTGCTCTTACCCTTTCATCCACACTACCCTTGCTTCCCTATCCCCATTCTCATGATGTACCCTCTATGCCTCACTTATCAAGGACTGAAAAGCCCTGGAGGTGCTTTGCACTATGCCAGAATTCACTTCCTACCCCATATCCACTGCCTTTATCATTAACTTCCTGCAATATGCAGGAATTCATGCCCTTTTCTCCAGGGCCGCCTGGCACTCACCAAGTTCCTTTATCCAGGAACACCACAACCCATTTTCCTCCAACCCCCTCAAGTGTCTTGCTGTCATCACCAACCTCCTCGACAAAACCTGTTGATCCCTCCTGGATTCCCTCTACCATGCCAGCTTTGATCTCGTCATTGCCCAACTCAATCATCCCATCCTCCACTGTTTCCTCTCCCTTCTTGTTGAGTTCCTCCCTGATAATGAATCCCTCCTCTCCCAATGTTTTCAGGAGTTCCTTGAGGACTTACTTCAATTTGCTCCTGGAGGAACTTGACAAGTTGACATTGAGAGACCTATGGATTGAATTCACCCCATTGGCCCTTCAGATACTCACCAAGATAGCAGTGAACCAGCTGCCCCCACCTTCCCATCCTCTGACTCCGCCTCTGATATCCCTGATCTCTCCACCGACTCCAACACTACCCATGTCAAGTCCTCCACCACCACCACCATACCACCCTCTACCCCCTCCTTGGAACATTGTACCTACCATCAATGAGGAATCTGCCTCACCCATCATCCTCTCCCTTCCCCTTCATTGGGAAATGGGACTTCAGGAGACACCTCCCACCTCGTTGACCACCTTTGCCCTGCTCCCACTCTACCCCTCAATGTTCTCTCCCCAGTGGCTGGTCACGCCCAACCCATGGTGGCTCCACCCCCTTACTCCACCGCCACCACCCCCAGTACTGCCCATGCCTCTTGCCAATGTTGCTTTATCTGCAACCACAGAGGACATTTTCGCATCAACTGTCCCTCCTATACCTGCCCCTTCTGTGAGAACTGGGCCCCTGGTCACTCTCAATGTGACTGCACCTGGTGTCCTACCCAATGCCACCACTGTGGACACCCATCCCATATCCCACCCTCTCCCTGTCCCAATGTCTCTGAACAGGGATCCTCCCCCAGTGACAACAACAATGGTTGGGGACCTTGATATGGCAATCATGGGTGGGGACCTGTGGATAATTGAAGCAGGGCTTCAATCTTACACAGAAGGTAATGTTATGCTTGAGGATACCCCCTCCCCTTTTTCCTCAGTCATCAATGAAGATGACTGGAATGCTGCACTCAACCAAGATTCCTTGCCCACTGAGTGGGCTTCATATTTCTGTTTCTCTTTATTTCCGATTCCTGAGGACACTGCCTTCTACATAAGCTATGTCATTATTTATGACTCATTTCTTGTCACAGACACTGCCCTCCTTGGCTATGTTCTCTCACACATAGCCTTGTAGTTCCATTTATATCACTGACTCAGTATGACTTGTAGTGCCTGCCCTATACTAGTTCAAGCTCTGCTTGAACTCATTATGATACAGTATTTAAGCCTCTTGTTCCGCTATTTGTACCTTCAACCTTGATCTACACAATACCATGTAGTTTCAAGAAGCCTTGCTGATTATTCCTAATTACTCTCTTGTCTAAGCCGGGCCTTAGACTCCTTAACATTGATCTCATTTTCTAAGATCTCTTTATCGTTGCTGTCCTTGTTGTCAAGGACCACTCCATCCCTAGGTAGGGATACTTGTCAGTGGAAGCTGAACCTTCCCAGGTCTGCTGAGAGCTTTGTCTCTTCACTACCTGCATTGAAAATAGTCTGGTGACTATCCGCCACAGCCACTAGTTGTCCTAGCTGTCACTCACATCCGTGAGAGTAAGGCACCGCTTAGAAAGCCGTAGCCTCTTGGTTATACTCTTGATACTACTGGTCATGTCATGTATTACATATCATGGTTGATCGTAACAGTCAGTGCAAGGTAGGAAAAGTGCCCCCTTTGTAAGCCCATGGTTGACCATAACCAGGACAGCAGTATACCCCAAAGAAGGAGGTAGGGAGATAATAAGGTCCATTGAGATTTGCTGGAAAGGGCAAGTCAAGGAGGACTGGATCAGAAGGAGAGGAGGACAGGATGGATGGATGTTGACCTTGTTAATCTGACAAGTGGCACAATCAAGGATGAAGTGGTGGACAAGGGAGGAGATATTCTGGGTGCAGAGAACATCAGGGTGTCCAGTCATAGAGGAGTCATGGGAAAGGCAGACAATATCCAAGCAAAGCAGTTCCAGGACATAGAGGTGGCCCTTGTAATACAAGAGGCCCTGTTCCATTGACCAGTCCTTTACAGATGCTCTGGGGAGGAGGGAGGATCCCTCTGCCAAGCAGGAAAGGGCAGAGGAGGCTAGGGAATCAGAGGAGGTGAGATCCTTAATCTTTTTCACAATGACAGTATTCAACAATTGAACAAAGAGATGGTCAGGGAGAAGGGTGATGTTGGCACTGTCAGATGTGGTGTCAACATTGTGTTTGTGGGATAAGGCATCAGCAGGTGCTATCT
>JBBPKR010000484.1:0-10208 GCA_038089375.1 Pseudoaustroboletus valens | reverse complement strand
TTACATCCATCTGACCCTAGGCAATTGATTTTGGTCTCATCAGACCATATTACCCTCTTCCAGTCCTCTACAGTCCAATCCTTATGAGCATAAGCCCAATCCAAACAAGCCTTGTGATGTCTAGCAGAGAGAATAGGGTGTTTGGACTTCACCATAGCCTTCATACCAGATTTCTTCAAATGAAAACAAACTGTACTGGCAGAGAGTGGTTCATTGATGATATTGGAGAGGGCTTTGGTCAGTTGAATACCATTTTCAGCTCCACCAGAGGTAATAAGACGCTGGGCATGGCAAATGTGTAATGAATCCGTTCATTTTCACCTAGCTCTTGCACGTGACTAGATCACATGACACATCACATGACCAGATCATGTGACCGGTCTAGGCTCTTATCTCTTATCTCCACGTGTAATTAATCTCTGTTGTCTTCTAGTTCTATTCACATGACCATGAGACTCATGTAACTATATATAGTAACTCTTATCGTAGATAGTACCTGACACAGCTTGGTCTGTGTGCAGCTTGTAGTAGTATATAATGCAATGATATCCAACCGGACAAACTAGTTTTGTCCTTGTTGGGATTCCCCTAACGAGCGCACCTCAACCTTAGTCTCGTCCTATCGACTTGGAGAGTGGGTCCTAGACATCTTGTCTTAGGGTCGCCTTCAAAATGTTGGCAGAAGAAAGCTTAGAAGGATGACCTCCAATAGCTTTGAGAAGGGTGGAATGCTTCTTGGAACAAAGTTTTGATATAGCAGAAGGGCTGACACCAGTTTGCTTGGCAATTGCTTCACCAGAGTGGCCAGCATCAAGCAAAGAAAGAATGGTATTTTATTGAGTAAGAAAGAGTGATTTAACCATGATGGTGGTTGAGAATCAAGGAGTGTGGGAAATTTTTGAAACTCAGGCATACTATTTACATGTATATACTTGTTTGTAGTAACAAATAATGACACCTAATCAATATTTTGACTGAGATTCTAATCATCAATTCAAAAGCTCAAAAACCCTTTTCATGACATAGCTGTTTTAAAATGGTCATATCTTACTGGCATGTAAACTTTATCACATGCCATAGGGAACTATGTTGTAGCCAAGAGCGGGTACTATTTATAACTCCACCAAAGCTAAGCGGAATTCCCACAGTGACTGGCAGTACACCTCATGCACTGCAGTTGAGGCAAACATGGAAAGGGTTTTTGAGGTCACTGTATACTACAGGATGTAAGTATGCAGTATAAACAGTGAGTGGCCTGATCTCACCTTAGTACAGGACAGAGTTTGTGACTGAGGTGTAGATGCCATGACATGAAAGTAATCTACTTGTGATTACATAATATGGAAGTATCTGAGTCTGTTTGAATGTAGTCTGTCAAGAATAAAACACAATATCATTCAGCCACATATCACTTGTATCTGTTTGGCCTAATATATTTGCACATAGGGATCTCAATAGTTTGGGATCTATCTCTATCTATTGGCAGGCTCCTGCTGCCCACAAGATCAATCAGTGCAGAGGTTTGTCAGAGACTTCAACTAAGCCTAGTCTAGCAGTATACCTTTGCATGATTGCATTTTATTCTCCTGCCAGAATGTTCAAGAGTTCTTGCCAGTCTGCTTTCCATGAAAGATGTATGGTATCTGATTTGAATTGACATATTTTATAAGCATATGCAGATATTGAATAGCACAAAATTACACCTTTCAAGTGGACATGAACATGCAGACAATCATATATCTTTTATCTTATTCAAATACTACTCCTTGTCTAGGGGCCTATCAAAAACTCAACTCCAGATTAATCTGTAAAGACAGTATTGTCATTGATTCATCCTCAGCCTGCCTTGCAAGAAAGCAATACAGAAGATACAATTTACCTATGTGACCACATCCTCTACTTTTTTCACAAAAAAATCTGAAAAGTCATGCTGTACTAGTAGAGTGCAGATGCACTCTGTGTTCATACAGGCAGTTTTTACACCATTCCAGCAACCCCTATGTCAGTCTGATTGAAGTCCAGGTCTGCATTCCCATGATCTGACCTGCTCTCTGTGAGTCTGAGATTAGTCCAGGTCTGCAATAGTCCAGGTCTGTGTTTCCTATACTCTGGACTTGTAGAGATCTGCATGGGTAATAAAACACTCAAAGAATCAACAGTGGTCAACGTCCACAGGTTACAAGTACTACTATTCTGACTGAGAATGATAAGGGGGATAACAGGAGAACCAGACTGGGGTCTACCAGTGCTGGGCTCCAGGTTTATATTGGTGATGCTACAGCCCAGCCTGAAAGCCTCAAGCCATCCAAGCTGGGCCCCTAAAAGCTGGGCCAAGCTGAGCCATGATAGGGGCTTGAGAGGGCTTGGAGCCCAGCTTGGAGTTTTTAAAGGCCATAAGCTGAGCTGAGCTGGGCCCCAGAAGCCCCAAAGCTGTGAGTTGTTACTGCTGCCACTCTTATCTACCCTCAAACTCAACCTCCATTGCTTTGTATTAGGAAGTATATGCCTCAGTGGGTTATATGGCAATCAACTACGTATAAAGACCTTACATCGCTACCTAGCTCCTTAGTCTTTACCTCTTGTGTTCACCCTACTAGTCTTGCATTGCAACCAGCAGTTTCTGACCCTTTATTGTCCTAGTGTGGTCTGACTCGCCACTACTTGTCCTTGAACCACCACTGCCACCATTGTCTTGCTAGCCAATACCGGCTCTATCTGCCCCTTTTCGCCCCTCCAAGTCCTATCCATATCCTCGTCCTTGCCCTAGTCTCTGCTAGGTCTAGTCCTTGTCTTAGGTTGCTTCAGTGCTAAGTATGTAATTCAACAAAAGAGCTACACATGTGCAGCATTTAGCTGATGTGTGAGCTGATCTCACTCATACTGAATGGCAGTCTTCATGCCGGTCTTCTTCAGCACCACCTTATCCTTACCCTTCATTTTCACAGGGGTCTCATCATCCCCTTTCTCCTCATCACTTGATGACTCAACCAGCAACATGATACACCTGGTTGAGTCAGTTGTTACAGTTGCTGAGGAAGCATCTCTCAATCTCCCCTTGTCGTCATTGGACATTGTTTCTTTCATTCCTCTGTATTACTCCTTGACTCTAGATTGCCCTTGAATCCCCTCTCTTGTTTGATAGATTCTTACTCATTTCATTTCATCTTTATTTTGTTCTGAATTCTCCCTATCACAGTGTGACTAATTCAACATAAGTCACTATCTCTTATCTATAACTCAACTCTTATCTTATCATACCTTATATATCTCCCTCTGCTCCCCCACTACTGATTACACCTGGTCTGTGCTTCAGTAGCCTACCTATAAATGCCCATCAGTAGCACTGTGTTCAGTAGCTAGTTCTGAGCAATCAAGCATTGTTCTAGTTCTCTGAGAGCTCCAGCAGTTGTCTGTGTTACAGTCAAGGATACCTCCTCCCTTTTTTTCCTAGTTATTAATGAAGACAACTGGAATGCTGCACTCAGCCAAGACTGCTCGCCCACTGAGTGGGCTATGTATTTCCATTTCTTCTTACCTCCAATTCCTGAAGACACAGCCATTTAGGCTGTGCTATTATTTATGACTCTTTTCTTGTCACAGATACTATCCTCCTCGGCTATGTTATATAGCCTCGTAGTTCCTTTTATATCACTGACTCAGTATGACTCATAGTGCCTGCCCTACACTAGTTCAAGCTCTGCTTGAACTCGTTATGATACAGTATTTAAGCCTCTTGTTCTGCTATTTGGATCTTTAACCTTGATCTATACAATACCATGTAGTTTCAAGAAGCCTCATTGATTATTTCTAATCACCCTCTAGTCTAAGCCGGGCCTTAGACTCCTCAATGTCGATCTCACCTTCTGAGATCTCTTTATCATTGCTGTTCTCTTTGTTGAGGGCTGCTTCATCCCTAGGTAGGGATACTTGTTAGTGGAAGCTGAACCTTTCCAGGTCTGCCGAGAGCTTCAACTCTCTGCCACCTGCATCAAAGACAGTCTGGTGACTGTCTGCCACAGCCACTAGTTATTCTAGCTGTCGCTCACATCTGTGAGAGTAAGGTACCGCTTATAGCTGTAGCCTCTTGGTTATCTTCTTGACACTACTGGTCATGTTACATGTTACACATCATGGCTGATCATAACAGTCTGGATATTGAGACCTCTACTTGTCAACTTGAACTCCAAGGATCGGTCTCTTCATGAGTGATTCATTCTTGATATAGTCTCTAGAATGCCACTTTGTATAACAAAAGAACTAGCTCTTTCCCTCACCTCTGCTATCTAGCAGACTGCCACCATTTCACATCATCACCACAAAGGGTTTCACTCACCAGAAGAAAGTAGCAACAAAAATGAACCAAGACAGCCTCAGCAGCCACTGACCCCTCCCCATTCATAACCTCCTCCTCCTTCTCTCACCTTAGAGGATCCTCCCCTGTCATCTCCAGAAAAATCAGACCCCCTGCCCTCACTCCTCCTATTATCACCTCTACTCCTGCTGCTGGAATGAGTGCTAGAGCCATGGAATTGAAGGCTGGTCTCCCCAACAACTTTTCAGGAGATTTCGCAAATGCAACATGATGGATCCTGGCCATGAAGGCCTACCTCATGATGAACAGCACCCTGTATAATGACAATGCCCAACTCCTCACCTGTCTTAACAAGTTGAAGGATAAGGCCTTCTCTTTTGCTGAAACCTGGTATTGAAAGGTTTCAAACCCCACCACCACCCCTGCTGAATGAACATTTGCAAAGTTTGAGGAAGACTTCTGAAAGACCTTTTTCCCTTACAATCTGAAGGAGTCTGCCAGGAGGGAATTAGACCAGTTGACACAGAATTGGAACAGAGAAACTGGTTTCCAGGATTTTATTAACCAGTTCAGGCTTCTGTCTGCACAGGTGGAAGTAACTGACAATGACATGTTGGTGCTCTAGTTTGCTCAAGGAGTATACCTGAAAATAGCAGAGATGATACTCTCCATCCACCCAGTCCCTACCACTATTGAGAACTGGATTGACAAGGCTGAGATCTTCAATACCTGTTACGATCAACCATGATGCATAATGTGTGACACAACCAGTAGTGTCAAGTGATGTATCAAGGGGTTATGGCGTCAAGTGGTACCCTTCTCTCACTGGAGTGAGCGATGACTAGATACTCTAGCGGCCGTGGCAGGATGTCTTAAAGACTCCCTTTGATGCAGGTGGCATAGGACAAAGTCCTAAAAGCAGACCTGGAGAGGTTCAGCTCTCACTGACAAAGGTTCCCTACCTAGGGATAAGAGTGGCCCTTGACGATGAGGGCGGCAATGACGTTGAGGAAGTCTAAGACCCGGCTTAGACTAGAGGATGAGATAGAAAGAATCAACCAACAGACTTGAAACTACGTGGTATTATGTAGATCAAGGTTAGAGATGTAAATACAGGAGAGAGGGGTTTATATATGGTATTGTAACGAGTTCAAGCGGAGCTTGAACTAGTATAGGGCAGGCACTATTGAGTCATGACAAGTCAGGGATAAAAAAGGAACTATGAGGCTATGTGCAAGAGAGCATAGCTGAGGAGGGCAGTGTTTGTGACAAGAAACAAGTCATAAAATAAGTGACACTGCCTAGAATGCAGTGGTTGGCACAGGAGATGGCAAGAAATGGAAATAGAGATCCCACTCCACTGGGGAGCAGTCTTGTGAGAGTGTGGCATTCCAATCGTCCTTGTTGATGATGGGGGAAAAGGGGGAGGGAGTATCCTCGACTGTAACAATACCCAAAGGAAGTGAATTGAAGATCTCTGGAAGGGTCTTGGTTTGGGAAGTCATTGACCCACCAGGGACCCCATGGTGATGGGTGTAGACTCTGTCCACCTCTCCCCCCTACACCAAGCAGATTACATGAGGAAAGGACTTTGTTTTATCTGCCACCAAGAAGGATGCAGGGCATCCAACCACCACAGCAACTTCCCCCCATCCACAACACAATGAACTCCTGTTACAGTTGCTGTGGAGAGGGCCCTCAACCTGCTGTTGTCATCATTGGACATCATTTCCTTTGTTCCTTTCCACTATTCCCTGACTCTTGATTGTCCCTGGCTCCCTTCTCTTGCTAGATAAGAGTCCCCTTTGTTCGTCTCACCTCGTCTCTTATCTCCTTATCTAGCATGACTCATTCAACATGAGTCACTATCTCCTTATCTTTTCATTTGTCTGATCTTCTTATCTCTCCGTCTCGATTTGTCTTCCTCTCTTTCACTACTGTTACTCAGCTTGGTCTGTGCACGATATGTTGACCCTTAAATACCAGTAACAGTACGATGATGTCCTTTAGCTAGTTCTGCGCAATCAAGTGTTGTTGTTACGAATCCGTTCATTTTCACCTAGCTTTGGCACATGACTGGATCACATGACACATCACATGACCAGATCATGTGACCGGTCTAGGCCCTTATCTCTTATCTACACGTTGTATTAATCTCCGTTGTCTTCTACTTCTGTTCACACGATCGTGAGAATACTCTAGTAATCCTTATCGTAGATAGTACCTGACACAGCTTGGTCTGTGCGCAGCATGTAGTAGTATATAATGCAATGATAGCCAACCGGACAAACCAGTTTTGTCCTTGTTGGGATTCCCCTAACGAGTGCTCCTCATTTTAAGTCGCGTCCTATCAAGCTTGGAGAGTGGGTCCTAGGCTTAGTGTCTTAGGGTCGCCTTCAGTTGTTCTAGTCCTCCAAGAGCTCCAGCTGTGTGTCTGGATATCGAGACCCTTCCCACTTGTCTTTGAACTCCAAGGAGCGGACTCTTCATGAGCGATTCCTCCTTGGCCTAAGACTCAGAATGCCACTTCGCGTAACAACTCCCTTCTCCAGACCTTTTATTCCCCCTTGAAACCCTTCATAACCCATAGTGGCCAGAGTAGCCTTTACAACCCCTGCACCTACCAGATCTGACCTAGAGAAGTATGTAGATTCCCTAGCCACCAAGAAAGGCGGAGCTTGAACTCATTATGATACCCTATATAAATCCCTCTCGCTCGTATTTGTATCTCTAACCTTGATCTACACAATACCATGTAGTTTCAAGTCTGTTGGTTGATTCTTTCTACCTCATCCTCTAGTCTAAGCCAGGCCTTAGACTTCCTCAACGTCGTTGCCGCCCTCGTCTTCGAGGTCCGCTCCTATCCCTAGATAGGGAACCTATGTCAGTGAGAGCTGAACCTCTCCAGGTCTGCTTCTAGGACATCATCCTATGCCACCTGTGTCGAAGGGAGTCTCGGAGACTTCCTGCCACGGCCGCTGTCATCTACAGCCGTCGCTCACCTCAGTGAGAGAAGGGTACCGCTTGACACCGTAACCCCTTGGTACATCACTTGACACTACTGGTCATGTCATGCATTACACATCACGGTTGATCGTAACAAAAGATCAAGGTTATCTTTTCCTAGTGCTCCCTACACCTAGGTTTCTACTCCCCCTCCTCATCATTGTTGCTCTAAGTTGAGCAACACCTCGTCATCATCACGTCTCGTTGAATCTCCGGAGCAGGACCTACCAACTCCTCTGCTCGTCCTTGGGAAAACCCCTTCCAATCCTCTCCTCGACCCCATCCCCCTCCTCTTCCATCATCCAATCGCTCTACCCCTTGTGCTACCACCTCAGAGCTACCACCACCTGAGGAAGAAGCTAACGAAGAGGAAAGCGACGAAGAAATAGGAGATGAAGAAGACCCTACCATCCCCACTGATGAACCCAACAGAGAACATCTCTGCTCCATCGTCTCTGCTGCCTTAGGAACCCTCGCAGCATCACATCCCATACCTTCTGAGGATATCGACGAACCCATCCCCATCCCCATCCCCACCACAATGACCACAGAAATCAAAGCTGCCCTCCCTGAAGAGTTTTCCAGCGAGCCACAGGACACTACCAGATGGCTGCTAGCGATGAGGGCTTACCTCGCCCTTCATAACCATTGGGCGGAGTCCACCAAGGCGGTGGTACTCATCAACCGTATGACCAAAGGCTGTGGAAAAGCCTTTGCTGAGTCTTGGCTCACCAAGATAGTCGTCGACAAAGTGTCAGACGACCAGTTTACCCTCAAGAAGATCTGTGACTCTTTCTTGACAACCTCCTCCCCATACGACTTGGCCTCCCAAGCCCATGTCGAGCTTGGATCCCTAAACCAGGATACCCGCGACCCAAAAGGATTTGAAAGGTTCATCTCCAACTTCTCCCTCCTCTCCATCTGATCTCAGATCACTGATGTCCATGCCCTCTTAGAATGGTTCCTCAGAGGTTTAGATAGCAAGGTTGCAGAGCAACTTACACTATCCGGAATCCTCAAAACTGCTAAAACCATTGAGGAACTCTTCACAAAGGCATCTGAAATCAAAGGAGGACTCAAAAAAATCCAATTACTCCAACGCGGACCTCATACCTCTTATGGAGGATCTTCCTCCTGTAAGGATCCCAATGCCATGGACATAGACTGCCTCACTCTCGAACCTGGAGAGCAAGCCCGTCTATTCCGAGAAAGGAGATGCTTCATCTGTAAGAAGCAGGGCTGTTCTACCAAACATCACCCAGGGTACACCCCCAATGTTAAGAAGCGGACTTTGACCTCGACGGTCCAAGTACGGATGGTACAGGCTACCACTCCACCTTCTACCCCAAAGGATGTCATGGTCAATGTTGACCTGTACGACATGATTGCCAAGTCTAAAGGTTATGACAAGGCACAACTTATCAAAGCGATCGATGCTGTGTTTGATCCTGCCAAAGACGAAGATGGGAACTCTATTTGGGAAGCCGACGAAGACGATCCTAGGATGGTGTACGAAGTCAAAGACATTCATCTTCTCGAAGATGATGCTTTGGACCTCGTTCAAACCAGAAAGGATATTTAGAAGGAGGGCCAGGACCGACATCTGGACCCTTGGTTACAATTGCTCCTGTATTTATTGCTGGAATGAAGGCTAGTTCTATTCGCCTTCCAGTCACCATTATTTCCAGCAAGAATCCAGAGCAAAACGTCAGCATCACCACATTGATCGATAGTGGAGCTACTGGATGCTTCATCAATCGTCGTATCATTGAACAACACCATATCCCTACCTCCCCTCTTCCTCGACCTGTTAAAGCCCAGAATGTTAACGGTACCCTCAACAAAGCTGGCGACATCACCCATAAAGCCCGACTAGTCATCGACTATGGCAGCATCATGGAACAATGAATGTTCCTCATCCTTGGACAGGGCAAGGACGACCTTCTTCTAGGCCTCCCTTGGCTGAGATTGATGAATCCCAAGATCTCATGGCAGGACAGGAAAGTGGAGTTTTCCCCAGAGGACTACAATAACACTTGGGATGTTACAGTTGCCCTGGAGAGTGCCCTTAACCTGCCATTGTCATCATTGGACATTGTTTCCTTTGTTCCCTTTCACTACTCTCTAACTCTTGACTGCCCCTGGCTCCCCTTTCTCGCTCGATAGGAAGACAGACTGTTTATCTCACCCTATTGTCTTATCTTCTTCTGAATTCTCCCTATCTAGCATGATGTTACGCGAAGCGGCGTTCTGAGTCTTAGACCAAGGAGAAATCGCTCACGAAGAGTCCGCTCCTTGGATTTCAAAGACAAGAGGGAAAGGTCTCGATATCCAGACACACAGCTGGAGCTCTCAGAGGACTAGAACAACGCTTGATTGCACAGAACTAGCTAGGGGACACCATCGTACTGTTACTGGTATTTAAGGATCAACCCATCGTGCACAGACCAAGCTGTGTAATAGTAGTGAAAGAGAGGAAGACAAATCGAGACGGAGAGATAGGAAGATAAGACGGTAAGGAGATAAAGAGATAGTGACTCATGTTGAATGAGTCACACTAGATATGTTACGAACCATGCCTGAGCGCGCCCCTATCCGGCTTGTTTTCCTTTATCCGCACTTACCCCTATCTCCTAGTTTTCTTCCTTACCTTTATTCTATAGCCGGTCATTGTCCCTTAGTCACGTGACCTCGGCTTTCCCCGGTCTAGACCCCTTCCTTTTATATTCGATGGTCTAGGTCTTCATTTCCCTTATCGCCTCGCCCCTTGTGATGTCATGGTCTAGCTCCCTCCATTTATAGCTGACCTATGGCGGTATTCCCTCCTATCTATGATGTCATAGCCCTGTACCCTATAGCTATATTAGGTAGTTAGTACAAGGTCTGTGCG